>JASVER010000115.1:1340859-1408710 GCA_030449065.1 Oceanodroma leucorhoa
GGGGCCGGGGGGGGCCGGGGGTGCGAGGGCCTGACCCACACCCCCCCCCCGGCAGAGCGAGGAGGAGGGACGGCTCTACTTCACCATGGACGACGGGCAGACCCGCTTCGCCGATCTCATCCAGCTCGTGGAGTTTCACCAGATCAACCGCGGCATCCTGCCGTGCAAGCTGCGGCACTACTGCACCTGCGTGGCCCTCTGAGCCCGGCACCGCCGGCACCGTATGGCGAGGCCGGCATGGCGCGGCTTGGCACAGCCCAGCGCCACCGGCAAGGCTTGGCATAGCCTGGCACCACTGGCACCACTTGGCACAAGCCGGCACCACCGGCATGGTACGGCTTGGCACAGCCCGGCACTGCCGGCACGGCTTGGCACAGCCCGGCACGGCTTGGCACAGCCCGGCACCGGGTGGCAGGACCGGGGCCAGCTCGGCGCGGGGTCGAGGACGGCTCCTCCATCGCCAGCTGCCCGCCCCGCGCCCCGGGTGCCGGCTCTGCCCGCGGGGTCCCGGGGTGCCGGCGCTGCCAGGACCCCCCCCACTCAAGCACTTTCTCCCCCCCCCTGCAGCACTGGCCCTGAGTGTCCCCGAGTGTCCCCAAGGGTCCCCCCGGGGCCCCGGCACTCCTCCCCCTTGGGCCAGGCAGGTTGGGGGTCCCCAGCCCCAGGAGCGGGGTCCTGGGGGGGTGGGGGGGGCACCCACCACCGCGTCCCCTGCGTCCCCCGCGTCCCCGCGAGGCCAGTCGAACTGTGACGTGTTTTATACCAATGAGAATAAAGGTTATTTTTTCAGAGCTCCCGCCTCGCCCCCTCTAATGGAAAAGCCGGGGTGCTGGGGGGGGTCCGTCCCCACAGCCCCCCGCTGCGGCGGGYGCGCGGCTGGCAGCGTCCCCATGTCCCGCCGTGTCCCCGCGGTGCCCCRGGTCCTGCACAAAGGCCCCTCTGTGCAGCCCGGGCACCACGTGCGGCTCAGCCATGCGGCCGCCGGCAAATCCCGGTGGGATTAGCGGGGGGGGATTAAGGGCCTGGATTTGAGGGGGGGGCCGGGGCCAGGCCAGCTGCTATTAAAGGCAGGGGGCCGGGGAGCGGGGCCGCGGCTGCGCCATGGCTCCCAAGACGGTGCTGATCACCGGCTGCTCCTCCGGCATCGGGCTGGCKCTGGCCGTCCGGCTGGCGCAGGACAAGCAGCGCCGCTTCCGAGGTGAGCGGGGTGGGGAGACCCCCCCTATTCCCGGGGGAGACCCCGCGCGGGGCTGAGCCGCCTCTGCCCCCAGTCATCGCCACCATGAGGAACGTGGGCAGGAGCGGGGCGCTGGCGGCGGCGGCGGGGCCGGCGCTGGGCCGGACGCTGGAGATCAAGCAGTTGGACGTCTGCGACGAGGGCTCCATCCGCGCCTGCCTTGACAGCATCCCCGGGCGCCACGTCGACGTCCTGGGTGAGCCCCGGGACCCCCCCTCCCGCTGCGACCCCGTGGCGCCCGGCGCCAGGGAGCCCTGTGCCGGGGACCCTCCGTGCTGGGGACACCCCGTGCACCAGGGACCCCCTGCACCAGGGACCCTCATGCACTGGGGACTGTCCATGGCAAGCACGTCCCGTGCTGGGGACCCTCTGTGCACCCAGTRCTGGAGACCCTCCATGTCAGGGACRCCCCGTGCACCGGGGACCCCCAGACCCCACGCACCAGGGACCCTCCACACCATGGACATCCTGCACCAGGGACCTTCTGTGCACTGGGGACCCTCCGTGCTGGGGACACCCCGTGTACCAGGGACCCTCCACACCCAGGGCATYCCATGTTGGGGACCCTCCATGCACCAGGGACCCTCTGCACACCGGGGACCCTCCGAGCACGGGGCACGGGACCCCCCCCTGCACAGGGGACACCCCGCTGACGCCCCGTGCCCGCAGTCAGCAACGCCGGGGTGGGCATGGTGGGTCCCCTGGAGTGCCAGAGCCTGGCGGCCATGCAGAGCCTCATGGACACCAACTTCTTCGGCCTCGTCCGCCTGGTCAAGGAGGTGCTGCCYGACATGAAGCGGCGCCGCGGGGGCCACATCGTGGTCATCAGCAGCATCATGGGCCTGCAGGGTAGGGGGGGGGGACGGGGCGCCCCGGTGGGACCAGACCCCGCCCCCCGCCAGCCCTGACTGGGACCCCCCCCACCCGTCCAGGCATCGTCTTCAACGACGTCTACGCAGCCTCCAAGTTCGCGGTGGAGGGTTTCTGCGAGAGCCTGGTGGTGCAGGCGCTGCGCTTCAACGTGGCGTGAGTGCCGGGGGCCGGTGCGGCCCCCCGGGGTGGGGGGGTTTGGGGGGTGCCGGGGTCCCCAGCACCCCATCCCCGGGCAGGATCAGCCTGGTGGAGCCGGGGCCGGTGACGACGGAGTTCGAGGCGAAAGTGTACGAGGAAGCCGAACGCGCCGACTACTCACGGACCGACCCCGAGACAGCCGACATCTTCACCAACCTCTACCTGAGGAACTCCAAGGACGTCTTCGCCAGCCTGGGCCAGACCCCCGAGGACATCGCGGAGGTGACGGGCGGGCAGGTGGCCCCGCCGGGCTGGGGGCTGCCCTCTTCCCACCCCCCCTCCTGGCAGCCCCTGGCTGGGCTGGGTTGTCCAGAGAAGCCTCAATTAGCCCTAACGAGGGGCTAATGAGGACCCCCAGCCGGCAGCGGGGCAGGGGTCCCACCCCAACAACTCCTTCCCCCTGAGCTCCACCTTGATGGGGCTGAGTCTGGCTGGGAAGGGGGCTGGGGCTGGGGCCAGGGATGGGATGGGATGGGATGGGATGGGATGGGATGGGATGGGATGGGGATGGGATGGGGATGGGATGGGGACGGACTGGGAATGGGGACGGGATGGGATGGAGGTAGGGATAGGATGGGAAGGGGTTGGGGATGGAGATAGGGATAGGATGGGAATGGGAAGGAGATGGGATGGAAATGGGGATGGGGATAGGATGGGATGGGATGGGAATGGAGTTGGGATGGAGAAGGAGATGGGGATGGGGATGGGATGCAGCTAGGATGGAAGGGGAATGGGATGGAGATGAGGATGGGAATGGGAATGGGATGGAAATGGGCATGGGGATGAGGAGGGGATGGGGACAGTGACATCCCCACGTGCAGCACACACTGCGGGTGATCGAGGCGGCCCGGCCGCCCTTCCGGCACCAGACCAACGTGGCGTACACGCCGATGGCCGCGCTGAAGCACGCCGACCCCAGCGGCGCCCTCATGACCGACGCTTTCTACAAGCTGGTGTTCAAGTACGACGCGGTGCTGCGGCTCAGCCTCCGCGCCATCCGCCTGCTCCGCTGGAAGGCCCAGAAGGTGAAGGAGGGCGCCCGGCTGCTGGGCTTCAAATAACCCCCGCGGCCCCCGGCAGCTCGGGGCACCGCGCCGGCGCGACCGCCCGGGCGCCCGGCTCACCTCRGGGGGCAGCTCGGAGGCGGGGGGTGAGCGGGGCCGGGACCCGCGTGGGGTTTCGCTTCCTGCTCCCGGCCCGAAATAGCACCCGCCGCCGCTGTATTAAAATCGGGAGTGGTATTTTTAACCAGCGCCGGGTGAAAAAGCAGAGCGGCTTCCTCTGAGAGTGCAGCGACCGTGAACGGGGCTGGGAAGGGCTGGCAGCTGCCCCCCCGCCCGCCTCCCGCTCCCTGGGGGCACCCGGCCCCCCTCTCCCCCTGCACCCGTGGGCATGTGGCACCCCGGGACCCTGGTCCCACCCCGGCCACCAGCGACGGCTGTGTCCCCGTCCCCCCCGGGCTCTGCTGCGGGGTCAGCAATGCCCCGTGGTGGGGGGTTCCCGCACGACGGACCGTGTCACCCCTCCTCCGGCACCGAGCCCCACGGCACTGGGGCAGCACGAGGGGCACCGCGCCGGTGGCTCGGCTGCGGCGCTGGGTGCAGAGGGTGCAGGAGGCGGCGCAGGGACGGGAGCAGGGTGCAAAGGGTGTACGGCGTGTTCAGAGGGTGCATGGGGGGGTGCACGGTGGGTGCAAAGGTGCTGCAGGGACTGGTGCAGAGCGGGTGTGGGTTGCACGGTGAAGGCCGGGTGCAGGGTGCAGGGTGGGTGCAGGGGTGCTGGGTGCAGCGTGCATAGCGGGTGCAGGATGGGTGCAGGTCAGGCACCAGGATCAGGTGCGGTCAGGGGGACCCCAGCACCCTGTGCTGGCCCCGGGGGCTCCCCTCCAGCGCGGGGGGGTGATGGCGGGGAGGGGGGTGCAGCCCGTGCCGCCCCCCGGGTTGGGCGCAGGGTGCTCGCGTGTGGGCGCCTGGCGTGACTGCGCCCGGGAGGTGAGAGCAGGGGGAAACCGCAGGGAGGCCCGGCATGATTCAACGCTGCGGGGCCGTTTCTCAGAAACCTTCCTGGCTCCCACCGCGCTTCCCGCTGCGGCTGCACCGGAGCCAAGGACGCCCCGCGGCCTCGCCAGCGCCCAGGATGGAGGGTGCAAGGATGCACGTGCGGCACGGATGCGGGGTCCCTGGTGCACCCCCCCAGACCCCTGCCGGGACCCCCAGCCCCACGTGCGAGGGGCTGGATGGCGGCTGCAGCACCGTGCACCGTGCAGCGTGCACCAGCCCGTGCCACGCACGTGGCCTCCCCRGGCCCGGCCGGCCCCAGGCACCGTGGGGACAGGATGGGGCGGGGGGAAAGGAAATATTTTTGCATTATCCCCCCTTCTCGCACGAGTTAATGGCAAAGCGGCGGTGGGGACCGCGGCACCGGGGCTATGGCAACGGCGCAGCACCTGCGGGACGTGCAGGGGTGACATCAAAGCGGCGGCGGAGACGCAGCCTCCCCCCTGCTGCGGTTTCTGCAGATTTGACTAACTTTCTCCGCTCCAGGGCGCAGGGACGGAGGGGGGGCTGCACCCGGCCCCGGCGAGCAACAAAGGGGGGGGCCCCGGCTGCAGCTCAGCCCCCCGGCACAGAGCCACAGCCATGGGAAATGGGGCCRAGGGGGACAGAACCCCCCAGCCCCACGGTGTCCCCCAGACCCCAGGGAAGCAGCAATGGGGCTGCTGCCGGGGGGAACAGGGGGGGAGCAGGATCGTCCCCAACACTCACTGCAGAGCAGGGGGCAGCGGGGGTCCGGGGGCAGCAGCGCTGCGATGGCTTCAGCCCCGCTCACAGCCCATCTCACCAACGCCCGCGGTGGGAAGGGGGTCCTGGGCAAAGCCGGGGGGAAACAGGGAGCTGCTGTGGCCTGGGCTGGGTGGGGGGCTCCTCCATCGGTGGGGGGCACCTGGGCTGCGCTTACGGCTGAGGAGCATCATCTCCAGCCTGGGAGCATCCTCCCCGGTCGTAGAGCACCAGTGCAGAGCCCAGGAGCATCATCCCCATCCCACCCTTCGCCGCAGCCCTGCCRGGTGCCGGGGCGGAGGCTCTGCCGGAGGGGCCGAAGCCACTCGGGTCGGAAGCAGGTTCTTCTAAAAACAATTGTTCTGCCGGGACTTTCCTTTCCCCAGCGAGGCCGCGTGTGACGATTGTCAGCCGCTCCCCGCGCCYTCGCTCCCCCGAGGATTTCGCTCGCCGCCCAGGTGCGCCGGCTTGCCGCGATGCAAATGTGGCGCCAGATATAACCCCGCCGGAGGGAATGGCTCGCTGGCGCGGGACCCGGGGGCTTCACTTCCCTCCCGGCAAAGCCAGGGGGGCATCAGGCGTGACGTGAACCTGCTGTCCCCGCCGTGGCCCYGGCCCAGCTTTGCTGCCTGCACGTGTCCCGCAGGGCGGGCGGGCGGGAGCCCCGGGGGCTGCGACGCTCCCCCTCGGCCGTGCCAGCGTCGGGCACGCGGCTCCGCRCGGGGGGCACTTGCGAGGCCCCCATCCCGCCGTCGCTCAGCCCCCCAAGGGAAGGGCAGAGGTGGCCCCCCGCCCCGCTCACGCCTTGCCCCCCAACTTTTGGGGGCAGCGGGAACCCCGCACCCTCCCGGGGGCAGCGGGAGCTCGGCGGAGCCACCCGGCCCACGCGGAGGGCTGCGAAACGCCGGCGGGTCCGYGGCGGGATGGCGCGGAGGAGCGTGACTCAGTGAAAGGCTGGAGAAGTGGGACAAGGAGGAGGTGGCGGCGGTGACTCAGTCCTCCCTCACCCGCTCTCCTCCCCGCTCTCCCCTCCCGGCACTTGGGGTGCCGGCCGGCTSCCCGAGGGGGAGCGGGAGCCGGCCGGGATGCTCAGAGGATGCAGTTCAGCACCCGGCAGAGTTTTATAGGATTTTTCGTGCGTTACAAAGCGTGTTTCAACACGATGGGGGAAACGAGTTCCTCTCGGCTCTATCATAATTACAGCATATCAGCAGATAAGGATCTCTCTGTCATAACACCAACCGAATGTTTTTATAAGCCTGGTGCTTTAAAGGGGGTTTGGTTCCAGGCAGAAGAGGGCTGGGGGGGGTTTAGCATCAAACCAGCTCTTATTCAGGGGAGAGCCAGGCTGTGGGGTTTGCTGCCCCCCGGCCCCGAGCCCCCCCGGCTGGCCCGGGGCTGCGAGCGCYGGCAGCATTTCACCCAGTCCTGCAGTTACCTGGCAGCATCGCAGCGAGGGGAAAATAACTCTTGGCGCTTGCGTTTCACCCAGGCTGGGAAGGAAGTGAAGGTAAAAGAAAAAAAAAAAGGATCCTCTGACCTTTTTTTTTTTTTTTCTTTTCTGTGTTTCAAGCCTGTCCAGCTTCTTGTGGTAGAAGGTGTCAGGAGAGTATGAAATAAGTGCAAACGACATCAACCTGCTAAAACAGGTGCTAAAAAAGGGCTGCGGGAGGGTTGGCGAGAGCCTCCACCCTCCCCGCCTGCTGGCATGTTTCCGTCTGACTGACGTGCTCCGGCGCGGTGGGCGCAGCCCCCGTCACCCCATGGAAACCCCGAGCCCACCCCRCGCCCGCCGTGCTTCAAGCGCGTCCCGGAGCGGGCCCAGGCACGTTGGGGCTGAGCGTTGCCTTCACCCCACTTTTTGCAGGGGGAGCAGACCTGTCCCCGTGCAGATCACGGGGGACACCGGCGATGGCTACAGGCCTTGCCGGGAGGAGCGGCAAGAGCGTGGCTGCACGGGGAGGAATTTGAGGGGCGCGTGCCCCTTCCCAAATGCTCCTCTGCCCCCGCGCCGCCTGCGAGGGGGACGCCCTGCCCGCCTGCGGGAGGGCAGCGTCACTCGCGCGCCCGGCGTCACCTGCGGACGCCCGGGATCCCAGGMGCAAACCCGGCCGCAAGCATTTGCCGGCGCCGCGGCTCAGCAGCCGGCCAAGGCCACCGCCGACGCGCGCACCGGGGCTCCTCGCTCCTCCGCATCTCTGCCGGAGGCCGGTTTCGCTATGACTGCGCTCGGTGACACCAGGGCGAGGAGGACGGCGCTTCGTGACRCACCACGGCGCGAGGAGCGAGTCCYGAGGCTGGGAGCTGCTGCCYGGCCGCGCGCTCGGGCAGGCGCCCGGGGCATCCCGCGGGAATCGCCTCTGCTCTACTGGGGCCAATCGGGGCCGATCCCCTCCCTCGAACGCTTGTCCTGGGCTTGCCGGGGAGATTAGGAAAGCCGGCGGCGGCCCCAGGTCAGAGAAGGGCAGGTTTCCTTGGACCACATCATCCATCTATTAACCAAAACTGAAGACCGATGCCGTTTGCAGCAGTTAGAGGAGCAGACTACACGCTCTTTAAATCTCGGAGCGTATCAGCACTCCCCTGAGTAACCAGTGGGTGTTCTGCTAACCACAGCCACGGCCATCAGCTCGGCAGCCCCGCGTGGAAGCACCACGGCCACGGGCTGGTGACAGGTTTCATCGCATCTTTGTGATTTACAGATCCCAGAGGCGACAGGCGCGAGCAGCTCCAGCCCGGCACTGCGCACCGCTCCCCTGAGCTCGCTCCCGCTCAGCGGCCAGCGCTTGCCCTTCACCTCCCAGCCCTGCGGCTTTCACGGCTGTAAGGGACGAGCTGTGGTGCGGAGAGCAGTGAAGCACAGCGCAGCACCCGGGGTCCCTTCAACTATTACGTACACGAGAGTTTACCGAAATTTAAAAAAAACTCAATAAACTTTTAAGCCCAAGAGGTTCATTTCCTAATGCTAAAAGCCAGTTTCCTGAGCCTCCTCTGTGCTGCCCGCTGCTTAGGTATAATTCAGCAGTAAATAAAGAACCCAAGCGAGTCAGACGAGGCTGGAGCACGTTCAAAGAGAATGGTCCAAACACAAATTTGTTTGGTACCAAAATAACCAAACCAGGAGCAGAATAAATCAGGCTCACAACAAATGCCAGCATTTTTTTCCCCTCCATTTTCCCAGGTGAGGTGATTTGCAAAGCTCCTCTGAGCTCAGAGACCTGCCCGAGACCCGGCGCGACCCTTCGACGTCCGGGCACGGCCCACCGGGCTTCCTGCCTCCCACGCCGGCGCGGCGGGGGCTCGGCCCACGAGGGAGGGAGCTCGGGGCAGCGCTGCAGGGTGGGGTCCCCGACGCAAAGGGAGGCACACAGAGGGGCCCGATCCTGGCACCGCACGGGGCCGGCGCCTCCGGCTCTCCAGCCCCGCTCCCAGGACGCGGCTAAGGCAGGCGCTGGCCCCGGTTCAGGGAGTCGCAGGCACACGCTCGGCGAGCATCACACAGCAGATAAACGGTACTCATAAAAATACATACATATTTTAATAAATGACTGCGTTGAAATTCCACAACATGCGACTGTTCAACAGCAGAGCTGGAAGGAGGTTACCGCTCGTCAACTCCAGACAGCCCAGGGAACTTTTTTTGGTTCAGCCTGTCTCGAAATCACGACTCTGCCCGGGCAGCGGTGGGAAAACGGTGCCGTCTAGGCCAGACGCTGCGAAAACCTCCCTCCTTCCTTTCAAAAACCTGGCAGCATCGCTCACGCTGAGCTGCTCAGAGGCGCAGCGGTTGATTGCTCACCTTATCTGGGAAGCAAGGGTAGGTGGCTGAAGCCCTGCCTGGCGGTAAGTGAAGAGTGGGAGAGTAATCTGAAGAGTGTTTTCAAGGATTTGGTAGCGGCGTGAGAAAGAAACCGGCGGTGCTGCGTGACACGCACTTGGCAATCTGAGGAGCTTCCTGTGCAAACGACAAGTTACGTTTTACTATGCGCAATCTTATTCATTTCTGTTGAACCATGAGGAGCATTTTCATCAGCCACGATGCGCACGTAAGTCAGTCGCTTCCCCCATGAAAACGCAGCAGGAGAGAGGGAGTTACCAAACGACTTACACTAACTGAAGTGGGGAATTGGCCGAAGCCTCTCCAAGTGCAGGCTGCTGCCCCGAGGGCAGTCCTCAGACGAGGGGGTTAAGCCCTTGGTGGAACCGCAGCCTCGCTCACAGAAGGACCGTTTGTCACGCCGTGACAACGGGTATTCGTCGGGGAAGAACCAACATCCACCCGCTCGCTGTATGTGCCTCACGATGGGAAACTGGTTACTGGAAAAGATCCTAAACCTATTTTATAACTATGCACATAACGTCACACAAGGTAGCAGAAGAGTTCTTACCCCCAACGATAAGCAGGGTCTAGCACTTCTACAGCACTTGAGATACTCAAGCACTCTGCAGACTAATTTATCCTTCTTCAGATGTGCACCCATTGGGGAAAAATGAATATAATTTTCTTTTTTGTACCTTAAAATTCAGGGAGGGAGAAAGTATTTGAGCCCAGGTCAGAGGGAGAAATGAAATTCGGTATGTCTTGACCCTTGGCACTCCACCTAAGCCTCTGCGCCCCACCCTTCCCTCATGGAAACGCGATGGATCTCCACGGATATTGGCACGGCAACGTTGAAAAAGTACAAAAGCAATGTAGATATCAAACCATACAATGGATGCAAAAAGTCCATCAGAACACACCTAACTACATTATACAAAAATACTTTGCAAAGAATAAACATTCACTCAGCAAAACTGTTATCAAATTCATATCTTCAGCACAGTGACTAATAATACAGCTGCAGAGCAATGATTAGATTAAAAGAACTATTTTAAAAACCAGCTTCAAAGTAATGGTAAATACTCATTTTGCAAAACAGCACATTTCACTCCAAGGGATATCCCCGCGTAAAACCAGACGGTGTGATTGAGCTGTCAGCTCCCACACGCTCACGTATGCAGATTCTCACGGTGTCTGCTGCCAGGCCAGGGCGACTCCCGCGCCCAGCCCAACGCCTTCCGCCCTCCGCAGGGACGTTGCGTGCCGGGGCTGGCCGCCGACCGGTGGCACGGCCGCCAGTTCTGCTGCCGGAGCTGAGCAGGAGCAAGGCGGGGAGGGGGGGCACAACGCGCAGCGGTTTCGTCCTCGTTCTCGGCACCCATCAGAAAGGAGGATTTTCCATCAGYGAAAATCAGGATTTCCCCCAGACTGCATGGATGAGCCTACCGATGACCTCACTGGGTATCCCAAAAATGCGTACCCTTAAAAAACCCCAACCCTAAAATAGGTCTTATTTCTTATTTCGCTATTACTGAGTAAGATGCATGTGGGAGTGACTTTAAAGAAAGTGAACAGAGGGGTAAGAAAAATGAAAGTGTGGTGGGGCCACATGCTCTTTAAGACTTAGGGGAAAACCTTTAAAGAGGAATTAATAATCCCTCCCAGACACGCCTTCTCCTTGTTTCGGTGATTAGCCATTTGAAGACCATCGGGATTGTACCAGCTAGAAAAAGCTCCTCCTATGTACTGCTGACTCTACATCTGACCRAGCAGGGAAACCGGCAGCAGGGCATAAAAACCTTCTACGCGGAGTTAAAGCATACATTATAAAAACAAATGCACCTTAAAAAATAAAAACGTCTTAAATGGCTCTTCATTTTCACAAAAATAAAGTTCATATAAAAATTGGTCTCTGCTCCTGGTATTTTATACAGTACCACTCACCACAGCAGCTAGGCATAGATGCTACAGAACACTGAATTATTCGTAAAGAAAAATGTAAAAAGGTGTCACCTCCCTGTGACACTCATTTAAAAACTGGCATAGAAAAATACTCAAGAAATTTCTTTATACTAATTAAAAACCAAAGGAACAAGCCTCCTCTCCRATCTAAAGCAAAGCCTTTGACCTCGGAAAACCAGTCCTTTTATTTGAGCACCACTCTGTGCTCTCCTCGTGCTATGTGTGAGGAAAACTCGTATCGGTCATGGCTTCTGTACCCGCAGACGTTGCACTCGAAGGGGTCGCGGAACCCGTGGCAGCCCATGTGGATGGTGAACATCACGTAATCCAAAAAGAGGACGCGGCAATGGTCGCACCGGTAGGCGCCGATGGCTTCCCCTTCCTTGTTGATGACCTTGAAGGCATCGCGTGGGCATATGGCAGGCGGCTTGATTATGTCGTATGGCCTTGGGAAATCCTTCAAGGACTGGAGGCCGTTGCGGGCCTGAGCGGGGATCACCTGGCTTTGATGGAAGGTGGGATTCTGCCGCTCCTCGTGGTTGCTGTCAGTGTCTGTGGAGTCTTGGCCGCTGTTGTTTGGGGAAAGGCCCCTGTCGGAAGACAGGCTTTTGTCCCTTAGGTGGCTCTTCTCCGCGTCCTGCGCGCTGCCGTTTGGCACCTCGGCGCGGGTCAGCGCTATGGGGTACAGGCTGCTTATGACGGGGACCATTTCGGAGGTGGGAGCTGGTGGCGTCTGCACGAGAGGCCGCAAGGCTTCCGCCCCCAGGTAGGTGATGGCGTTGTTTATGGCCTGGTCCATCATGCGTCCTTGCATTACGTCGCTTTCCTTTTCGTACATGAAACTTGAATTGTAATTGACATCAAAACTATGTCGTTTCTCACCTGCAAGAGAGGAGAGCTATTAAATTACCTGGGTGGGTAAAGAAGAATGTAAACTCCRTGATGCCTCTTCTAAACGGCAGTAGTCTCTGGGAAGTAGAGAGGCACGAAATGTTCTCTGTGGAAAGAGGCCGTTCATCTACACAAGTAGCTTTTGGGTGGGTTTTTYTKGGGGGGRGTGGGGTGTTATTTATTTTTTAAAGTCCAGCCTCGGAAGCAAAAATTTAATAGAGGAGGTGGTGAGGATACTCACTGGACAAATCATCATTAAATTTTTTAAATTATTCTGGGATTTAACAGGAAGAATAATATTATCAAAGCTTCCATAGATTAACTTCTCTCACCGTTTTTCTAGAAAAAGGTAAATAATTATCAATGAAAATACTTGTAAAAGAGCTAATGGATAATGAACCAAAATACTCCATTTTCGGTACCAAGACTGCAGCCTTTTGTTCCTGACTTGTCCCCCGAGCAGCGTACCCCTCTCTAACAGAAAAAGTGAAGACAAGTGCCGGCTGAGACCTGATGCACTTTGCATTACTCTTACCCATCTGATAGAGTCGTCTTTTATACGTCCTTGGGCACTGAAGTCAATTTTCCGCACTGTCCTCTGACAACTACAGCTTCCTCTGCACCATGCCTGGTTTCTTTGAACTCTACACAGGTTTTCAGATAATCTAACACTGGCAGCTATGTATATACGTATAGAAGAACACGTTTAGGGTCACCTGATATGGGGCTAGGGAAAGAGGAGCGAAATATACTCCTCTCTGGGTGCACTAGGGCTTTGAAAGCTCTAAATTAGACAGAACGGGAGGAGAGCTAAGAGAGTGTGTTACCTGAAATTCTGCTCACGCCTCTTCTAGCAAGGACKAAGGCAAACACTGCAGCTAGTTTTCTCTATGCCAGGTGCAGGGAGGAAATAAAACTGCACCCCAAAAGGACTAAAGTCACTTTTTTGGTGAATGTCTAGAAATAAGCAACTGAATTCTGTGGTTACATAAAACATGAAATCGTGCATAGCTTTCAAAAAAAATGGACCAGACCAAATGTTTCATGTGCAAGTGACTTGCAAACATCAGATCCACTAATCTTTTAGTTACAGTAACTGGAGTAGTGCAGATGTTTATCAGTCACCTGTCAACACCATGACTCAATGTATATGAAACTCATTAGGTTTCACTGCAGAGGCAGAAAACCAGGAACTCACGTTTCTCTTATAAAACACACAAAAAGGTTAGTGAACCACAAGAGTGTAACTGCTTCCAACCCTCAACAAAACTTGTGATCCAACTTTACATAGAAGGAAACAAAACGATATAGCACGTTTGCGTGACTCATAAAACCAGCTCCAAGCAAGTGAAAGATGTGAACAAATTCGAAATTAAAAAAAAAAAAAAAAAGGCAACAAAAGTAAAAATATACAGGACTCCCTATACATTTTGGGTCAGGAGTCACTGTCATAAGACATAAAAACCACCACGTATGATCACTGAGGCTCTCAGTGTTCTGTTATTCCACTATCCTGGTGGCTTTTTCAAATCCCCACAATAGCCCATTCTGCCCCCTTAAATTACCACGTGTATCAAATGAAATGCAAGTACCCAAATGCTCTTCTGACATACAATAATGTGTCATGTTGCTGGACACTTTTGAAAGGCCACGGCACATCAGAAGCAGACTCCTTACACGAGAGGGCAAGAAATCAGGCTGTAAACCTGACTGCGACGTTTCTCAGATGCTTTGGGTACAGGGGAAGTGCCGCAAAGTTATTGAAAAAACACTACGTTAAAAATTAAATTTACAGGTTCTCTAGTGTTCATTTACAAAGCGGCCACTGGTTAGAAAAACATCTTTCCTCTTCTTTTTTTTTCTTTGTCTCAGTGCAATGCAAAAGCTTTCCCCTTCAAAATTCACACGTGAGCCATAGCGTATAACACRTAGTCATGCGCTGCTCAGCGATGCTTCATTTACTCTAAAATGTATGTAGATTTTTGCAGCCTGATGAGGTGCGGACACTGGAAACAGGGAGTGAACCTGCTTCCAGCCGCTGCGCTACCCAAAGCAGGCAAGTTCTCATTAGACTTTGCACATGGGGGATAATGGTGCTTGTTACTGTGTCAGAACTGCACTAGCACTTTTACCTCTATGAGAAATATATTTTTACTCCTGGTCTCAGGGAGAACTTGTTTTTAAAAAGGAAGAAATAGAAGTCTGTGGGTCAGGATACTCAGCTGGTGTAAACTGGCAGGAATGCATTGACTGCACTGGTTACTTCGACTTGCGTCAACTGAAGATACAGCCCCATGAGTGCTTCATACAGCAGTGAAGTACCACCAGCACAGGCACCCATCTGTTCTGCTGGGCTATTTTTTTTTAATTTTTTTTTTTTTTTAAGCATCTGTTCATTAATCAAACCAGGAAGTACAAAAAGCCAGGGTTTGTAGATTTGGTCCATATACGTGCAAAATAGAAATCCACACCAAAACAGGAAATGCAAAATCATAAACTTCCATTTAAATCCTTCTTCCCTCGTAACTAAAGAAAAAGCTGAGGACAAAATCTCTGCAGGAGAAGCCTTTGAAGGGGGGCCTAGTGTAGAGGTTAAGAGTCAAGTACACGGTCTGCTGATCTGTGTCCTTATTTGAGACTTATACTTGTGCACACGAGGTAGCTACTGAAGATGAAAATGTGAAAAAAATCAGGTGGGCAAGACTCTTGGTACTTGTATGAATCTCTGTAGAGCCCTCAAATAATAAAGTTKTTTTTTTTTCCTGATCAATAGACTTCATTCACAGAAATGAGCCAAACAAAGATGCCTTGTTAGTATACATCTCTATCCCTTCTTCCTGACAAAATGAAAAATCAGCACCCGTTCTGAGAACGCCGTTTCCCAAGAAATCACAAAGCTGTCCTGGCAGATTTGCACTCCTACACACACAGTTCAGAAAGTCACAAAAGTCAAACCAAGGTCGGACAGACTGCTCTTGCAAACATACTTCCCAGGGATAAAAAGGACCGAGTGAGTAATTTTTTCACACATTACTTAACAAGAACACGCCAATCACATAGGTTCTAGAAAAACAGTAAGTTTCAGAAATCGGTTCTTTTGTTCCTTTAGGTGAACTGCCCTAGGTCCTCCAACTTCTCCACAAAAAGCCTTGCATGAYGCAGTATCAGTTCATGCCATCTGCAGACCACGTTGTTACTGAGCACRATCACAAATCAAAAAAGGATCTATTCCATACGGTAACAAGTATGCTGGTAAAACAAATCAGAAAACATTAGTACTTAACTTCAAGCATATGCTGAGTGGTTGCGTCCTGCTGCAGATGCGTTTAATAAAATACATAAAGATTGAATTGGTAGCAATTGTAAAACAAGATAGGGTGAAGCTGATCTCCGTGCTAAAAAAAAGGAAGCTAAAGATTTTCAAAAACATTTGCATTGGTATTACTTTTTGAATCACAGCATGACATGTAAGGTCTAAGTCACACAGTCAACAGTTTCAATATTAAGTACCCAAAGGCACTCGGATGGAGCGTGCTGGTGTTACTTCACTCCTGTATAAAAAGGTGACCTTTTTAAAGCCATACTAAGATGTCTAAATAAAAGTTACCAGTTTTCAYAGATGAAAGTCCAGTGCTACCCACCAAATCCAGCAAGAGCTACATCACCTTCAAAAACTAAGTTGCTTTTACATATCTATGGATTTAGCAGCACAGCTTTACCTAGGTTTGGACCTTAGCCCCGGCCGTTGAAGCCAGGCCCTCAGAACACCCCTCTGCCACAGCTGGTCCCTGCCTGCACACTCAGCCCCAGTCGTGTGTGGGAACACCGGCCACCGCACAGGCCCCTATTCCGAAGGTGAAGCTGATATTAAGAAAAATAAGCACTCAGTGCCTTAGATGACCATACAGAATACAACAACTAAGGCGTTACTAGTACTAATACTATATAACTGCTAAGTCAGGTCTTTACTCAGGACACAAGAGTTGCATTTTGTTTTCTTAAAAGGCAAGTTAATGAAATAAGACTAGCCAAGAGGATCAGGCGTTCACTGAAACACAGAACCTGCCAAACTAGTATTTAAGATCCCCAGCATGCAAAACTCTGATCATATAAAATTAAATGCAAAGAAAACGCTATGGAAACATCTTGTTGCTTAAATTACCACAAGAAAGGATTTGATATTTTTTAATCATATTAAAATTCAGCAGGATGACTAACAGAAATTCAATACTTTTCTGTCTTTAGGCCTTATGCCGCACATGCATCCTGCAAGTATCTTCAGCTCCTGCTGACTAGAAAGAGCACTCGGCTCTTGACAGCATTAAGCCTTCCTGTTCTTTTCCTGTAAAGAACCTAGCAGAGAACATTTCAAATGCACAGGTACAGAAAACAACACATGGAAGCTCATAAAATATATTTATAAATTGCCCACACAAATAGACACAGAGCACAATAGTGGCTTCCMTCCAGTTTAAGTATCTAACAGTTTATTTTAATCAAAACCTTACAACAAATCACTAAAAACACATCAGATTCATCAGTTAGTTTATTTATATTCTTTTGTATTAGATTAGATTATAAACTTGAGAAGGATATTTAAAATAAGCAGAGGCATTGTACTATAGGTTACCCACTTGCACACATTTAACTGTTGCAGATGAAAAGGTTTTTTGTTCTTACCAATAAATTTCTGAGGCATTGAGCTTTTTCGCTTTGCCACGTTGCTTGCTAGCCTGTCCAGCACAAGGGCTCTTTCACTCCCCATCTCTGCCTTGATGTGCCTTGCCTCCACGCTTGCTAGTTTGGAAAATGTGAAAAGAAAAAAAAAAAAAACACAACACGTAGGTGAAAAGGAAAAAAAAAAAAGAATAAAAAAGAAAAAAAAGGAAGAGATGAATGGTTTAATCTCCGGAGTTTGCCACACTGACTGGGAGGAAACAGTTTGGAGATCTGATGTAAACTTGTTTTGCTTTTTCTGCTGTTCTTGCTCTTTGCGTCTTGGGCACCAGTTGCGGTCAGTGGAACCAAGCACAGAAACAGGCACTAATCTTGCAGTCCTGAGCTCATGCAAGGAGAGCATAAACCATAAAAACCCAATATCTTCATTAGCAAGAGGAAGTGTAAAATAAACTGGCTGGAAGGGTTGGTTACAAACCGTAGACGGAGATACAACCTCTGTTAGCCTTTCTTTTTTATTCTGAGTAAGACTGTGTGACACCTGCAGACTGACATAGTGCTTCCAAACTTCAATATAAGACATTCAGTCCTCTTGCTACACTTTTTTAGATATCAGTCATACGTAGATGTCTTCTGAACTAACCACTAAGAAACTTGTATGAACTATATCAATGTTCTGTTAAAATCAAAATAATATAACCTTTCAATATTCACTTCTAACTTACTTTTTTACGGGTGTCATCATCACTTATTTTTTTTTCCTAAATGCTACAGCTAAAACTAAGTAAGAATGTTCTCTCTCTGGCACACTTATAAGCATTAGATGTTTTAAAGCTCATTACAACCTCCAGAATTTCTAATTTTAGGAGAAGTACCTGTGCCCTATGAGCACTCCCTTGAGACTGGGCCGCTGTTTTAAGGATCTTACCATTTTCCCGAGCTCTCCTTTAGCCGTGCTAGCCAGTGCCCATCATTTCACGGAAATTACTGCTTGCTCTCACCTCACGGAGGCTGCACAGGCTTTTGAGCTGGATCAGCCACGCTGAAGGGCTGCCACCTCATATYGCTACTGCCAGACTAATACTGAATATAACCGCTGCGGCTTCTCCCCAAAAAGCTTGCTCTCGCCTGAAGAACAAGTATCAGTAGTGGTACTTTTATATTAAAAAGTAGCACTAAGAGTTTCAGCATTAGGGACCACTGTGGTGAAAAGTAGACACATTTCAAGAGATTGCCCATGCCTTTAGGAGTTGGTATCTAAGCAGAGGAAAACGAAGACAAGGAAGGGTAATTTACTTTCCCAAGGTAATACAAAAGGTCAGATCTTACAATGAAAGAATCCTGGCTGCTGTGTTACTGTACTATTGCACTAGCGTACCTAAATACGTGAAGCATAATCCACCTACGAGAGAAGTAATGCCAGAGGAAAATGATACAAGCACTTCGGTATCACYTCAGTCCTGCTAAATGCAGTTTTAGTACGTATTGGACTTAAATTGCAGTTTGCTAAGTACAGCAAGTGATAAAAATGCAGTATCATAGCTTAGTGTGCAGCATTTCCCTATAAATTTCAGTCAGTCACTCCTTACTTGTTTATTATTGCTGTTATTGATATCATATGAGTTTCAGTCAGCACAAACCATGACTCACCAAACCTCAGCCAGAACTATTTGTTAATGTTTGTTCAGCATTTTGAAAATGTAAGGTGCTTCATAAGTAGTCAATGCCACAAATACTAGCTACAAATATGACTCAGGATGGATGGGATAATAGGGCTCAACTCAGCACTACCTTAGTCCTGTTTCATCAGGCTGTAACCCCATGATATACATGATAACCAGACCCACAGAGGGCATGCACAGACGATGCCTTAAAGGTAATAACAYACTGCGCTTCTAGTCTGATTTTTATTCCCAATTACTCTCGTGTGTTTAGAGACTTGTATAAATATATTCATCAACTACTAAAATGCACCCGCTTCCAGCATGAAATACCAAGACACTACATAACAGTTTACACAAAGTGAGACAGAATATCAGATTAAGTTGAAATTATAAGGGCAAGTTAGGTAGGCAGAACATAATCATCCRTTTGGATTTTGGCCAGAAGCTCTAGTTAATTCTTGAGAATAATGTAATGGGATTTTTAATTTCAGAACTTCTGTTTAACTCTCATACTCCAAAAACTGGAATATGATTTCTGAGCTCTTTGTATTATCTTTAGATAACTGCAGTTCAGGGGTTGAACTATCCCCAACCCAGAAAGCTTGTAATCTTGACAGATCATTGCACARGTCATTAATAATAGTAATTTAAATTTTAAAAACTCCGACAACCCACAACTACCCTGAAACAAGACAATAATACAAACAAAATTTTATGCTGTAAAGAGAAAAAAAAGTCAACACAATTCATCCATGTCATGAAAGCAGCTCCCTGGTCCCTACTGTTTCTTCATTTTTCTTATTTTGTTCTTCTAGTTCCTCTTTTTCTCCATCTTTAACTTTGTGAGTTGTACTCATGTTCTATTAAAGCTTTAATTTCACATTTTCAGAATATTTTTCTCTATCTTCTGACAGTGACGTTTCTGTAAGTCCTCTTAGCCAGCCCTAGAAACACGCTGGAAGCTACACGTAGCGTATCAGTGTCTACTTGTCTTGTCAATGTTATTTATGTGCCACCAAGGGAACTTTATTAAATTAGTGTCAAGAGGGCAGACAAGCGGCTTCCTGCAGAGGTAACAATAGTCTTTACTCAGACGAGATTGCTGAAGAGACAGTAACTATTGACCTACATAATATGTTCTGGGACATCTGTAAGTATCAATCTTCCAACTTGATGTCTGTCTGCCATTTTATTTTAACGCTAAGGGTCTTTTCTTTCACATTAGGATTTTCTACTCCTTGCTAAGGGCCATTTTTTCCTAAAGACAAGAATAATCTCTATTTATGGGCCACAAAAGGTCTTTGACAATGTCTTCATAATACAGCCTTAGGGAAACAGACTCTGCTCCCATTGAGACACAGGTGGTTACACTGCTTCTCTCCCACAACACTGCTCTCTCTACCCAGAAGCTAACTTAAAAGACCTCACCCACCTCTTTCTTCTGGGGTTCAGCTGCGTGGCCAGAAAACAACAAAAACTCTAAGGATGCTGAAAGAAACTCTGCCGACCAAATAAATCACCCTCTTCCCTCTTGATCAGTGCTCTCGCATGTGCCTCTGGACTGACATGGGAAGTCAAGCTCCTAACCAGGGTATTTTACGCAGCAGTAGGATGGGGCTTAGCCCCAATGTCCTGACCACTTTTAAACTTGGGTCACCTTCTCCTACTTACCGAACACTAGTGACTGATTATGGCATTCCCTGACCACCACTCGAGATGTCTCTGTGGTGCTTCTGAGTACTGTTGCCTACCTCAGCGCTATGTACATTTCAGTTGTGATCTTATGTTTATAAAACACTTCCATAAGAAAATTTTTGTGCAACCGTGATTTATCCATGATGAATGACTCCTTGTGTTTTCTTGTAATCACCGGGTGACGAGCGACCTCTCTAAAACAGTGCTGTCACATAGCCAACATGTCATTCTGTAGATGTACACACAGCGGATACTCTTCTTCCAGCCCAGAGCGCGAACACACGATCATTTAGCCTGCACTGAATTGTTTCCATAGTGTGGTTTCTGTCACACCGTAAATGTGAGTATAATTTTTAGAACATGCGGGCATCGTTAACAAAACCCTGAAGTACAAAGCAGAGCTCAAATTAGAGGCATTGCTTCCTGTAGCATCTCTATGTGGTCACTAAATAATGGAGAGTGGAACAGAGAGGTGGGTTATTGTGCAATGAGAACAACGTGACCAGAGATTGTTATCAGGGACTGAGCAACGCTCTAACAATATTGTTACATAAAACCTTTCTTTCAGAAATATTTCCACACTGCTACATTTGGAACATGCAAACCTCGTGCTAAAAAGCAACTAGAATGGTTACTATGGTCATGATCCTTTTCAATACTTTAATTATTGGATGATGGCACGTAGAGCATACTTGTGCTTAAAGGTGGCTCCATATGAGAAGGTTGCAAGGACTTCAGAAAAGCACCAAAATTCAAAGTGATGCAGATAAGTAGGAATATGGTCAGAAATCAAAAACCAATGTTCACTAAACACAAGTATAAAATGCCACACTTAAGGGAAAAAAAACGAATCAAATGCACTAAATGATGTCCTGAGGTCCTTTCCAGTCTTCCCTCTCTCTGATTCTGTGATCTAACATAGTGCTGATACCAGAGAATTGAATGGAAATGCCTCAGCAAGACTGGAGTTCCTGTTTTTCATAAAACTTACTACTCCACTAAAACACTGCAATATTTTTCAAAGTGCAAAGGTCTTAAAGGCATAGGGTACAGCCACATCATGTCGTATGGAAATTTACATTTCCTCTGTGACCAATTTAAGGCATACCGTACTACTTCAGTAAGTACTACATAGCAGATTCTGGATAAGTGAAATGTTGCTATTCTGAAATGAATATAAACCATGAGAATAATTTAAAAGCAGAAATCTATAGTAGGTATCATGTTTTCCATTTTCATGTGGTGGACATCTCGGAGTGATTGCCATCATGGGAGTACGTACTGTAACATAAAACCACAGTTACAACATGTATGGGTTCTGATAACCACTTACTTTTACTAATGCTCTAAAAAACATGTCATTCGCTAAAAAGATGATAGCCCACGAAAAACTATAAAACCCTAACTTCGTTAAATCATTGTTTCTTCATGGCGGCTTTTGTGTGTGCATGTGTCATAAAGCCCGATACACCAACCTACTCACTCTGCACAGGGTGAGGACTCTTGTACCCACATAGTTATCATCATATATCAACGGGTCTTCACACCGGTTTTCAGGCCCGGCTTGTGATGATGCCTGCAGAATCTTTGCTTGATAATCGTATCACCAAATACAATTTTTTTTTTTTTAATTATTAGAGTGCCTTGGTGAACATT
This sequence comes from Oceanodroma leucorhoa, assembly GCA_030449065.1. NCBI lineage: Eukaryota > Metazoa > Chordata > Aves > Procellariiformes > Oceanodroma > Oceanodroma leucorhoa. Next base: position 1,362,313 of record JASVER010000115.1, read on the forward strand.
GTCATATCTCTAAGTATATTTTTACATTTCAGTTTTCTTCTCTGAAAACTCAGTTTAGCCTTTTCCTTGAAAAGAAAATTCTATTTGAAATTCACAATCAAAACTAGGAAGCTCGAGTCCTTAAAGTTATTGTTTGTTTTTTTTTTTTAAGGCTGCATAGCAAAAGAATGGGAACCTGAATTCTGAAATTGTAGCCTCAGCTCTGCTACAGATTAGTCATGTAATCTCTTGGGAGGTCACACCCACTCCCTGACTCTGAAGGGGAAAAGTAATTCTTTCCTGATTTACTGGCATATTGCAGGACTTAAATCACACAAGTTCATTTTAGGATTTGAAACATTCAGGTGAAGCAGGCTCAAAGATTATGGCAGTTATTTTTCACCAAAGTATTTTCAGAACTGCAGCACTGAGACTGTGAAAAGGAAAATAAGAAAAACTGTGTTTTGATACATTTTATCCTCCGCCTTTTTCAAAGACAGCTCTATACTTAGAGAAGTCCCTTACCTCTCACTACCCCCTAAGCTGATCTATCAGTGATCTTCGGGATAGCACCCCATTTCCATGCCCTAGATCCACGCCACTAAAACTTCTGCAAATTCTAGCYAATTCTGACCAACAGTTCTTATTCTAAAGAAAAGGAAGCATCAAACGGACTGAGACATGTGAACAACTGTTGCCAACAACCACGGGCATCAACTCATCCAATAAAATAAGCCAATAATAGCATTAATGTAGGAATCATTTAGCTCACTGTGAATGTCACCTACAGAAATGCTGTGTATAAGGTATTTTAGATGTTTTATTCAAAGTAACTGTGAAATAAAAAAGTTATTAAAATAAAAGCATTCTTTAACTAGCTGCATGAGGGATGCATTAAACCAGACCCTTTGATAAGATGTTACAGCCCCTTAGGTTACTGAAAATGACTGTAGTAAAAACTGTTCTCAGGCTGTGAATTAACAGCTTACCAGATGCCCTTTTTTAAGCRCTGTAACGTACCAAAAAACCAAAACCACCGTAATGTGATAAACTCACCAGCCTCRCACATGCCAGCATTCTGCAAATAAGTACGGCACCGCTCCTTGTGCTCCTCTAATGAGCTCCTTTGCTTGTAGCTCCTTCCGCAAAACTCACATTTGTATGGCTTCTCCACTAGAAAAATAAGAGCGCAGTATAAAGTAACCACAAGAGACTACTAAAACACTGTCTCCCTGACATTCAAGTATATAGTTACTAATAGCATATATTCAGCTCATGGACAATGCTTTAAATTTCTGTTAAGTTTACAAGCACTGTAATCATCACAAAATTAGGGATACATAAGGGTGAAACCCACTGGACACATAGAGTTCCTCTTCATCCCCTAAGCTCAGCACCAGAAAAGAAGAGGACTTACAATCAGACACTGTTCCCAGGAGCTCAGGTTCCTCGAGCCCTGTTTTAGCTGACAACTTTTCTTGGCGTAACTTCCCTAGGGAAGACCAACTGTACCGCTGCTAAACTGGGACTGCAACTGTCCTAACTGCCTGACCTAGGTCCTGTCTATACAGAATTTTTCAAGGATTTCATGGAACTGATGAAGTTAAACCAAACCAAAACCATACGTAAACATCATTTCATTTCCAAAGGCATTTATTGTAAAGCGAATTATGTTCCTAATTCATTTAAGCTAAAGCAAACCTTTTTGGAACTCAAGATACCCACACAGCCTTTCCTAGTGCCTCATACACAAGGACTGGAAGCACTTTCTAAATTCTTTCATTACTGTTTTGTGAACAGATGTCCTCTAACACAGGGAAAATATCATCCCTGTACAGCGCAAATATAACTAGCCTTGCATTGTGTACTGTGAAAAAAGACCATACTCCCTACTGCTAATGCAATTGTTCACTTATTTGTGTGATTCACCTGAAGAGATTTTCTTTATACTGTTTAATAAGCCAGCTCTTAAAAACTTCAGTCACAATAACCACACAATGTGTCTGAAGCACGATGGTTTTAGCATTGTGCTGGTGAGGGACAGTCACCACCACTGTGCTGGGTCTTGATTAAATCAGAATCTCATTTATTCATGTCAGATAATCTCATTTTTAGCTTTGATTCTTGGTGAGGTTGAATTTTTTTTTCTGTAAAATGCAGTGCAGAGATAACATCTATCATTCAGAATAAATGTTTTCTTTCTAGGCCCCTGTATAACACAGGATATACACAAATCAAAGAGTAAGCACACCCTGGCTCTTGTAGAACTGGGGGAACTAAGATTAATCAATTTCTACCTGGCTTGTTATTCAAGTCACCTCAGCTCTGTGCCTCCATTTGTCCCATCTGTAAAATGGACGGAACACCCTACCAGTCTTGAGAAAAACCACTGGCATTTGTTGAGCATGTTAAGACATTCAGATGAAAGGCACTACACAACAGCGAGGTGTTAACTGGCAACGGAGTCCTGCTGTCCTGGATTATGGTCCTAGAACTATCCTAGCAGCTCAGGATAGGAACGGAAGGAAGTCCTAGCTCTACTAGCATGTCTTCGCTCTACTCCTCAAATTCAGAGCTTGCTGGCATAGCTAGCTCCACTCATCTGAAAATACCAAGGAGTTATTTTCTGCCAGCAGGTATCGAGGCCGGCCGTTTCTCACAGCACACAGCTGTGACAGCSGGTTTCCCTGTGCCCTCGTTCTGCATAAAGAGCAGAGCCGAGTCCCGAGACGGTTCCATCAGCACAGCAGGCAGAGTGAGTGGTCACTGCTATTTGCCGACTCTTCAAAATTACACCGGCTGAGCAAACGTTGCTGACTGACTATTTTCCACGCCTAGTGTCCTAGTGACACACATCTAAAACACATGAAGTGTCTTTGAAGTCACTTACCAGAATGTGTCCTTAAGTGACCTGTTAGCGCATCCCTCCTTTGGCAGGCATAACTGCAAAGATGACATTTAAAAGGTTTTTCCCCTGTATGTAGCTTAATGTGGCGGAGGAGGTTACCCTTCTGAGTAAAGGAAGCTCCGCACTGATTACACTGGAATGGCCGTTCACCTTAAAATGACATACAAAAAAGGACATTTAATGGTTATGTGGGTATCATGCTATCCTCATATCCTTTCCTTTTTGGAAGAGGAAAGAATGAGATACTGGATCAATTTCTTTCTACAGAAACACACACAGCCCTTCCGTTGACTTCAGTGGGAGTTACATGCAGCTCTGGTGTTAGAGCTTCTTGCAACATATGTACGACTATGGAAAGCACTGTACAGTTTTTCCATGGAAATAGGTGTTCTGGAGGAGGCTGATTCCAACAAGCTAGCAATTTTTTAGAAAAAAAAAAAAGTCTTATCTTACTGCAGGTTGAAACCTAAGATGCTCATTGGTTTGTTGTCAAAGTATAGCACAAAGAGAAATACATATACAGACTGGAAATGGCAGCACAAAACTAATCTAACTTGTGTTTTGTGCCCGAAATACTTAAATTACATAGTGCCTTTCATCCAAAGTTCTCAAAATGCCTCACAAACATGCTTTTACTCACATTCAATCCTGATAAGAAGAAAGGTAGGTAAAGCGAGGCACAGAAAAGTGAGTAACTTGCTAGAGATCACATGTGGTGTCAAGTACAGAACAAGGAAATCTTGATTTTGGTATCCTTTTTTAAGATAAGTAGTCTAGGTTACAAATTATTATCCTTCCAGTATTCAGCTCTTACAAGAATAATATAGGGATATTTACCAGTGTGGCTACGCTTATGAACCATCAAGACATTGAGGCTAATGCAGGCTAATCCACAGATATCACAATTCATTTTTCCACTAGCTGGCCTGACGTTGTCATATGAACCAGAATGTCTTTCCAGTTTAATGCTTTCATATTCATTATATTCTCTGGGATAGGTGTAAGGCATTTCAGATTCTTCTGGGTTTTCCATAGGCTCTGAATTTAAAGCACTCTCCTCTCTTTCACTGTATTCACCTTTCACTTTAACCACATCATCTGCRGGTAAAACAAAGCACAAAAGTGAAAAAATGCTCATCTTAGGCACAATGAAGTATCTTAGGGAAAAAACTCACCAAAAATTACATAGAATTACATTAGCAATCTTCCTAAAAGTTTTACTTAAACCCCTGAAGATGAAGAAATGCAGTTGAGACATGAATCTTCATGGGTCATGCACACTTAATGATACTCACAGTGAGATAACCTTTAAAAATATTGACCTGCCTGTTAATTACCTTTGATGGATAATTTCCTTCTACAGATTATAGAAGTATAATACAGTACAAACTCCTCCTGCAATTACAGGGTACTATTCAGGATTCMAAAGAAAATACTTATTCCCACAACTCACAATTAGCCTATAGAAATTAGCGTCTCGGGCTGTTCCTGTAATTGGAAATACAGAAAGTCACAAATTAAAAAGGATACTTATATCTTCCTGTGGAACCTCTGGTGCTTGAAACATGCCTAAGAATATGTACGATCCAGTACAAGACTTCCAGTGCTCCCATGGTATAGATTCTCATCAGTTAAGCCTAATCAATAATCCTAATTTTCACTTGCAAATTGCAGTTTTTATCCAAAGATCTCAAATGTGTGAGGAGCATCTGATAATCTTGATACCTGTATCTAAGGTTACTATGTGAGTAAAACTAGCAGAGGCAGGGTAAAGATTTCCTGATAAATACATGTATCCCAGAAACGTTAAAAGATTTGTCCAAAGTCATATTGCGAGTATGTGGCAAAGAACCCAAAGACTCMCGAAGACCAGCATCCATGGCCTTTGAGCAGGTTCCTGCACCTGTAGCCATGTCCAGAGAAAACCAGAGACGTTGCCTTAAATGAATGCAATTTCATGACAAGAGAAGAATGTAACAAGTAGCTAATAATTTACTAACAATAWTGCTGCCATGTAAAAATATAAGCAAATTGGTCACACTATATAAACAGCTGATGATTCCCAACTTATGTTGCTGAATTTCCTTTCCACTATTAACGCCAGCATTACCAGCACTTGCATTAAAATCCTTACTGATTGACAGGACAGCTTTTTTCTGCTTAAAGCTGACTCTTCTAGCTAGACAAGAGCTAGGCTATGGCTGAAACTCGAGCTATGCCTCAAGCTACCAAGTGAAGAAAAGCACTAAGAGATAAAATACATAGTTTCCTGTTTGAAAGTATTGTTCTCATGGCCACCTGCTCCTGTCTCAAACTGAGGGTTAGACAGTTAAATACGGCACTTAATCACTTGTCCTTTCTCCAAAGTACAGAACATGGACTGCTGAATATGTATTAGCTCTGGTTCTGAGTAATAAACCACATCAAATGCCAAGAACAAACAATGGGTGACAGTGAAAATGAGGTGGCAACAAATAAAGATCTAGCAACRAATACTTTCATGAAATCAAAATTTCAACTATATGTTAGTGATAAAATCGCTCTTCTATCCTAAATGTTTGCACTAAGCCCAGCCAATCTGTCTTACTTTGGGTTGAAGTGAGGTGGAAGAAACAGGTGGGTGATAATTTCTTCACCCTATGCAAGAATCCACGGTAGTGTGGAAGACTCCAAGATGATGATATCCACAGAAGGATGGCTTTTTTCCCCATATTGTGTGTTTTTATCCCCCTCTCCCAGACGTTTTTTAGAGTTTGGTATTGGGACTGGCTGCCCCGATCGCAGRAGAGCTCACGCAGGTCCGAGTGTTTGCTCAGAGGGTCACAGGGAGGTCTAGATTCACCTACAAATGGGCCATTTTTCTCTGCACCTTCTTCAGCACTAGCTCTGCTTCACATCCCGGGGATTCCTACTTCCACGGAAACAGGGCTTCCTCTGCAGGTATCTTCTGCTGCCAACTTCATGTCAGAGGGTGCGAGGAGTCTTCTGCTATCAAGACTCCTTCAAAATTAGTTTATTCATCTATTTCCATCGCTCTAAGGAAAAATTATTGCCAGTTGCTGAAAGCAGCTTTCAACAGAATCTCTTCTCCAAAAAAAAAGGTTTTTTGGTTGGTTGGCTGGTTGGTTGGTTGGGGTTTTTTCCCCTCAAAAGGAGGCAGTTCCAAAATAATTTGCTACATCCTGCACAGCATGGTCAAAGGAAATACACATTGCAGCTGCACCTTGTTGGTACTTTCAGAAACAATTTCAATTCCCGCTTTCCACTTAACGTCTCACCTTTTGTCTGCATCAAATGCAATTGCTTAGCAGTGGAGGACTAGTTGTAACCTCCAACTGAGAAGACTGCTCTACCGTTTTCTACTGTTTCTCACCACAAGTTCATGGCCCACAGCTTTTCACTCTTTTACAGAGTTATGCCAGGGTTCATGTAGCATAGCATGAACGCTGGTTTGAGCTCCCCATGGCAAGCACTTGCTGACTGGCACAAACTGGGCAAGCCATCCTATGGTTCCGCTGCGGAAAATAATTACCTCTGCATTTTCCATATTGCACGCTGCCTGCTTGCAATACTTGTGTTTTCTTATAGTAACAGAGAAGGATGCACCTGAGTTCTGATCAAGGCTTTTCCACCACTGCCTCCCTTCAACAAACATCACCACCACTCCAGCTGCTGGCGATATCCCACCAAAGCTCGAGTGCTTTTCAGTTTGCATGTAGGCATTTGAAGAACCTCAACGGAAAAACTTCACCTTCTGTTGACTGAGAACAACAGACAGCAGAAGCCACTAGGGAAGAGGCTTTTTTTAACCAAATAAATGTGAGAAGGGTTGGAATTTTTCTGTCCTAACACACCTGTTATTATTTAGAGTCTACTCTGCCTTCCTGACAGCAATACAGAAGAAAGCTTTGGCACAAAGCAGTCTGAGGAAAAGACGGCTCAGTGCAGGTCAGCCTAAAATTAACCAAGTGGTTGCAGAGGTCTGAAGCAATCAAAATCCTTTTTCAGCCCTGACTTCTGCTCTGTGTACTGGCACGCACAGGGAAGATACTGTGAGATCAGGAGATTGGCAGCTGTGTGGAAAAGTTTGTATCTGTCATTTAAAAATCATATCAACATATTTTAATGAGATTAGGGAGTTTCCAGGCTGGTCCGCCTTAACCAAGAGGAAGGCAGCTGTAACTTCAAAAAAGGGAAATTTAACTGAGGAAAAACACAATTATCCCTAACAACAACTAATAAAGTTCCCCCAGTTAAAAAAAAAGAAGTGCTATCATCTCTTCTATGCTTAGGATAGTAAAGAGGTTGTAAGAGGAAAAAACCATTCATGGTGTCCAACCCAGGTAACTTTTTTTGTTGAGGCAGTTCATGAAGGTAATACACACTGCAGAAAAAAATGTTGTAGTTTTACACAACAAAGTACCAGTGTGATGCGTTAAGGCTGATGCACATGGTTTCATTTCCTGGGGAGATGATTACAAGATGAAAGACATACTCCAGAGTAATATTTTTGTTTCACCTGAAACACTGTAAAAACAATGGGTTCTGGAAAAAATCCAAAATAAAGCTGTGGTGGCAACTTCAGACTGAGTCACCACATGAACAGTGCTTGTATATGTTCTATAAAATGCATGAACAAAAAAAGAAGTCAATAGCAGCACACAATTAGGACAAGTTAGAGTGTTATCTTAGCTCTTCTCTCTAGGAGGAAGTCTCGGAAGGAAAACCCCCAATTACTATATTTAATCCGAGACCTTGGCATCGAATATAGAGAAAAGAACGTAAGTTTTGTACTGTTGTTAAGCAAAGTTTGCCAGTAGTGTTATGAAAAGCACAAAGAATAAAAAACAGAAGCTATTAAAGACAACGGCACAAAAGGGTGATGTTGCTCAAGTGTTTTACAAGGAGTGGGGTCATAATCATGAAATCCTCAGCACATGCAAAAAGTCAACTGGATAACAAAGAAACTTAATCATCTTAATGTGGCATTTTAATGATGCTACTGATTTGCTATGCCAATTCAGAGATAATGAGCCCTAATGCTACAGATGTTCAGCCAGACTAAAGAAAAAAAAAGAAAAAAGAAAAGCTTTTCTTGTATGCCATTTCCTAACTATCCAATTAAACAAATTGTGAAAGCATATAAATAGTTTACCAGGTTTTGACAGCTGTTAATAGGATTCAGATGCCGAAGAACAAGAAGAGAGTCTATATRTGTGCATATTGAAGGATTCTTGTGACTACCTGCATTTGACAGGTATTAACTGATGATTCATCACCGTTATCTCCACAAATTGTCCCCAGAAATAGCAATATAAACCCAAAATCTAACGTACACATACTAGACTTGGTCCCCTCCCAGAATGCGAGATTYCTTTACCTAAACCAGCTTGAAACAAAACAGACATACGTGGTGAAACTGAAAAAGTCAGCGGAGTTTCCAAATTAAAGTCAGAATCCTGCRTGTTTATGAAAAACACCTCTACAATGGAATTAACGCACTGTGGGGAAGATATGTCATGCATTAAGAAACACCCATATTGCTTAATGAATAAAGAGAGGTCTGCAGTACATCCCATCAAAATTACAAACTGGGCGGGGGGAAATCAATGCTATACCTAAGTTTTTTTCCTTACATAACAAGAAGAAAACAATTACACGTGACATACCTGTACATATTGAAAATTTGGAGACTATAAGTAATGGGGAATTATAAAATGTGAAGTGACACAACAGCGACATRAGTTTTGTTTTTAATAGAGGCAACACAGAGAGAGATGAGGCAACTTTTCTCCGTGTCTGTCTTCTACACCACTGCAGATATCAATTCTAGGGAAGGGAAAGGAGTTCAAGCCTTTTCGGCCCAACCTGGCTTTGTTCCTTCCACTGACTCCAGTGWTAAACTCCCTTTTTTACAACAGCAGCGATGCTTTTATGAGATCATTGTTTGCCAACAAAGGAAGCAGCAGTCACCTAGAAGCAGTATCAGCTTTCAGCTAAACAGSAGTGGCAGCAACAGTAATGAAGACGCAGTGGCAATAAATGTGTACTCCCTCGTACAGCGCGTACGCCGCTGGACTTGTCCCGCTCGGGCGTCCCCCCTCAGGTGCCCTTTTTGTGCCACTACAGGCCAAAGCAGATTCCCAAGGACTGCATTCAGTACTTCTGTTGTTCTACAATGCACTGGAAGTCCACAGATTTCCCCTCCTTGACTTACTAAAAATTATTACTTGGACATACTGGCTTTGATTTGATTTTATCTTTGTGCCTTCCAGTATTTTCTTAGCACTGTTGTTCAGTATCCATTTTTGTACAAAAAACCAAGCATCTATCTTGTTTAGATACTGTATAAAGCATACTTGAGTAGTAATTCCTAAATGAATGCAGTATGCACCTGGTGGAAATTTCACTTCTAAAAATAGGAGAGAAACTTTCATAATTCCCCTTWGTGGAGTGCATGCTCTATGGTAATGAGTTTCCTTATTTTTATTGTGACTTGAAACAAAAATAGAAACAAATCACAYTGAAATGCAGCACTAAGAATTGGAGAAAAAACAAACAAACAAACCAGACATCATTTTCCAAGCACTCGGATGTGTATTTTCTACTTCATTAATACCAGTGTCTTTCGATCATTAAAACACAGTATAATTTATCTAGTTGTACAATTAATTACAACAACAAAAAAAAAAAAATCAAACAACACACATCATCTCCAAGCTCATGTGAGCCAGGAAACTTGAATTACATAACTGGTTGTTAAAGCATCTTACTCAAATACAAGGATTTTTCTTATAAAGATGTATATTCCTGTGTAAATCTATAATTTCATACCTGATACTTCCCATCTGTTACCAATTTCTGCCTAATAATAATCTAGTGGGTTTTTTAGGGCTTTCATTCAAAAGGTTTCCAAAATATGTTAAAATTACACTAACAGAAATAGCAATAAAGGAAAAATGTTATCCAAAACTGAGTGCTACCAAAGCTGGAGTTAAACAGGACAACTGCACAGCAGCACCAGGCAGCACTAGGCCATGGTTGASGGAAGGAAATGAAAAATAATGCATGTAACTGACACTACAAACAGAATTTGGGGAAGCAGAATGTTATTACCTGAGACAATATGACTGGGGGCTAGAAAACTATGGTTAGTACTGTGCTAAAACTATCATGGGAATTTTTTTTTTTTTTTTATTTAAAAAAAGTATCAATAGCTTGCCATTTTTCCTCAACTGCCTATACCCCGAGTGTTGCACAGGAGCACAGAGGATCAGAGGGAACACCATCCGGCATCCCTGGGCCTACAGTGCCCAGATTTTCCAAAGCCTGTCCCACATGAATTTTGTTTCGTTTATGACACCTGTTAACATTATCCTTTCAAACCTCAGTATCTTTAAAGTCTCCCTCTTGAAAAAAAAAAAACACAGAAAAAGACGAAACTGTATGAGTTCTTCCCTTCTGCTACAGTTAAGATAACATCACTCATAGAAAACATTTCTAAAATTACAATTCCTAAAGTCCAGAAAGCCAGATACAATCACAACCGTTAAATCAGACTTCAATTAGACAGTTAATCAGAGAACATCTGGACCTAACAGTCAGACTGAAAAAGGCCACATGTTAAATTCAGATAATCGCCTTCATTAGTTATATCAAGGGACCTATTACTAATACGACCACTCAGGCATGATYGTCTCTGGTCAACTGCTTTTTCAAATGAACTTCAAATCCGAGAAGTTGAAAGTGTAGTTTCATTTAGCCTTTTTAAATTCGTCTCCCAAAAGTCTTTCTTACAATGCAATGTTCTCTTGTGTTTTATACTAGAAAAATATAATGTGAAGAGRTAATATAATATAATATGAAAGACAGGGAAATATGCGATAAATACCAATGGAATTTTAACACCTATAAACTGAAGACAGGAGCTTGGTTAAGGCATTGCTCAAAATCCTTGAACACCATAATCTTCACAAAATTAAGTATACTGATTTGATTCGACTACAAAAGATTTTCCAGTAGTAAATATTCTAGATTCTGAGCCTTGAATTTTAGATTACAAGTACTTTCTCTCCAAATTGAGGTTTTTATAATTAAATACTTGTAGTTTACTTTTAGCCTGCTCTTCTATAGAAGCGTATGCATCCACTCTGTGTTCCCTTAGTAACGTTCAGACCCGTACACCAAATCCAACCTTATCTGGCAGAGGGGAAGGCTCCTCAGAATCACYCTATTCTGACAACCAGCCTGTTCAACAGACGGCTCAGGAGTACCTGCAGCTCCCAAAACCGCTCCTGGACGTGGTGCTCCCGCATCAGGAGAAACACTCGGTGCGGTTGGCACACTTGGCAGGTGAGGTGCAGCAACAGACTGTTCAGCAAGAATATACGGAATTGAGCTCGGAATTAAACAAMGTTCATAACAGCTCCTGCGGAGCGGCAGAAGGAACAAAAACAGGAACGAGAACTGGAGCACTTGAATGCAGTGTGATGGGAGACGATGCTGAGAATACAGCCAAGCTAGCCTGAGGTACCAGAAGTAAAATATGGTGTCAAGCACATGATGCAAACTTCGCATAATTCAATTAAAAGTCAGCCAGCAACAAGACACAAMCCCCCTGGAAACCGAACTTCATCAATTCCAATGCTCATGGAACTATTTGCTGCATTTTAGCAAAGTTTTGACTCTTGTGGATTTATTTCTGCTTTCCGACACCTTTCCAGCAGCACAAACAGTAGTAAACCTGCCCCTTAAACTCACACATTTTGTGCCAAATGAACAGCCTCGTTTGGGGGCAAAACATGAGTCATCTTAATTAACTGATTTCCTTTCCACCAACCCATATTTCTAAAAATGGATTATTTTCTATAATGACATGTGATTTGAGTTCCTAGGGCCGTTTTCTTCACCTTCACTTATTTCCTGCTGGGGTGGGTGGGGAGGGAACACACCGCAGCTCATCTACCCTGCACTAGATTTTATTCCGATGCCAAAGGAATAAGTATTTCTCTCACTTTTAATTTCAAGGAGTTATTTTGTATGAATCCAAAATACACATTGTAGAACAAGTGAAGAAAAATGCAGTTTAAAAAGTTACAGAAAAGAGTCCATCACCTATTGAATAATGCTGTGCATCCGTTCTTCTTCCAGACCTTGTCTTGTCTGGTAGCTTACACTGATAGTCAGGATATCTCAAAAGCAAATTCTATTTTCTGCTAACTATAGTGGGTTAATTAGAATAAGAAATAGCTACACTTTTCTGATTATTTCAAGGCAATCAGAATACCCAAGTTTCTGTTTCAGCCCTGGGTGCTCTGGGCTACCCATTGTGCAGGATAGTCCAAGCCGATGTCAATCACTTGCAGGCTGTGGTGACACAACTGACTGTGTTGATGTCACTGAACGTGCTTGGCAGCATTCCTGCTGCTGGCAGTACAGTACTGCAGAGATAAAACAAAGTCAGGAGGATCTTTTGTTGATAACATTCAGATGCGACTTTCAGTTCATGCATAGCCGCCAAAGCAGAGACCTGACACAATTAAGCAGTACAGACTCCTTGCCTGGTTTTAACACTTACAGAAATCCCCTGTTAAGTGAACTTCTGCAGCACAGTACTGCTGATGTTGTGAGATAACCCCTGAGTCCCATGAGCGGTAGGGCTCGATCTGGGCTTGGGAGATGTAATATTCTGATAAAAAACGGCACTTCCTTTTCAAGCAGATAAGTGCGTGTACTAGCAGCACCACTGGAACCTCAATATGCGCCTAAGCGAGGGTTTGTCATCCTCTCCTGTCTCACTCCAGCCTTTTAACCACCCCCTTTCACACACCCAAATGCAGCAGCAATTAGCATCCATAAACCACAAATGTGGCTTCTATTTCTTTTTATTTCACAACCATGAAAGCTAGCTAACATTCATAACACCCAAAAAGTTGTCTACCTCAACAGATGAGGGAATTAAGACATAATTAAACACTTGTGCTTGACTATGACACCCATAGGAAAGAACGTGGCTTTTTTTATTTAATTTTTAAATTGAGGACGCTTCAACCTCGGCCACCAAAGGTAACAGTGTTGGGGGCGCATAAAGAAACAAGGGAAACCAAGTGCTTCCTCCCCTGTCTGTCTCATTGCTTGTCTCTTTTCAGACTAGATACAGGAAGCACCATGGGAACAGTGTATTTTTATGGTTGCAGGCAAGCATACACCATGTGCACCACAGCATGCAGCTTCCATTCCCTTGAGGCAAAAAAAGGTTTTTTCTTTCTTTTTTTTTTTTCTCTTGTTCTCCATCAAGCTTTTAATTAACATACTACCATAGCCTTCTGCCTGATTGTTTGCCCTATACTTAGCAATCATCACAGCTGAAGCCCTTTTAAAAGGGGTGGATAATAGGACAGGTTGAATTGTTTTCTTTGAACGGCATCTCACCTTCATCAGTTACGACACAGACATRATGAACAACACGTCAGCCAGTGTGTTTGTATGTGCTCGGAGAAGTACAAATATGGAACGGTTTGCTGAAAAAGTGGATTTTCTTATACCAAAAGAGCACCAGTTGTGATGACGTTTCAGCCCTATACACTAGTCTATATAGTGCCTTTATGAAGTTTCTGTAGCCTTTTGAAAGGATCACAGCACCTCTTTCTGCAGACCTAACATAAAAGACGCCACCAAGCTAGAATTAGGCAACATCTAGATTTGACCAAGCTCCAACTTCTGCTCCAAGTCTCAGAATAAGTCCCGACGATGTACGTAGAGTGTCACCCATTAATAATGCAAGAATCACAAAAAATGTATAGTCCAAGAAACTGGAAGATTACTACTTACTATGAATGCTTGACAAAACATGGAAAAACCAGACATAATTGTACTCAAGGAAAACATGGTATAGACATATTAAGGCAGTGGAAAGCAGGCTATCAAATGCTTGATCTCACTCTATGAGTCAGTGGCCTCATGTTCTTATGATGACCTTCAGCAGATGGAACAAACCCTGTGGGCATGGATCATGCAGGGGTTCAGGATAAAAATAAAAAAAGAGTATTCTGTGATGCAGGCTCTCATCAACAATGAATTGTGAAGATACTGACGTGGAACTGCTCACTCACAAAAGGGGTGGATCACGAATACCACGATTAACATTTATGAGAACCACACAAACATTTGTCATTATTTCTCTTTAAATTTGATATGTAATGAGGGTATTAGTGATCACACCTGGAAAAGTGCCAAATAGAGCTTTTTTTTTTTTTTTCTTTAAACAGACAGACTTTCCAGGTGTAGGCAGGACATAATCCATTTCCCAAGAGCCATCACCGATACTGACGATATTTCTATTCTGTGATTCTGGAGAATACTTTATATTCATTTTTACCAGGGTTAGTGATCCCCGAACTATAATACTCCCACCAGGGCAGCACTGTCAGAATGTGGTTTCACTTTTCTAGAAGTAAGACAAATAGTTATTGACCCACAAGGACTGCTCAGTGACTAATGTAGCTGCTACCGTTATATAGTAGGCATGACATGAAAGCTAAGATTATTTGTGAGTTTTAGTATCCAACAGCAACTGAAGTGGCTCCGGGCTTTAGGAAGGAATTTAAATACACCTACTGATACTCGCATAGCCTAGAATACTAGCGCAGCATGCTTAAATATTTAAGATTTATTGTGCTTCCGGTATCAGAATGATTGTGCAGAACTATATGTGAAGCAATGAAATAAACACAATATATATCATTTTGTGCCATTTAACACTAAGATACTGTAGCTATCTTTTTTGTGCATTTAAAACAGCTTTCTCCTAGCAATCATGTCTTTATTCCTACAGTGAGAAAGAATAGAGCACTGTGGTACTGAGTAGGTTTGTACTCACTTTATAATGAATGAACGCTCTAATGGTAAGGGAGTCTATCAGAGTGAAATGATGTTTTATCGACATTTATAGCATTATCTTTGAGATGTAAATTTTCAGTATTTGCATTCCAGAACAAATTGTAAAGAGACTTTAAGAGATCAGCAGCAATATAGAAAATGAATCGTATATTAGAGCAGTATCAATATAAAAATTCTCTCACAAGTGTTTAAGTTGTACCTGACTTAAATGTATGGAAAAGAGCCTGAGAAATGGTACTGAAGCTGAAGGGCACAGGATAGTCAAGGAACTGAAAAAAGGCTTGCTAGATGCCATGACACTGCACCTGCAAGCTGTACAGGCAGGGCTCCCAGAATGGGAATGTGGGGAGAAGCTAGAGCAATTCCTCTTGGATGGTCAATATTGAGGRGTTTGTGAAAGAAACCCTGTCCTGCCTCCTGTATCCACAGCTTGGTGACGAGGAGGAGCGAAGGGCAGGGACACTGGGAAAGCAGAGGTAAAAGAAGTGAGCTAGTGCAAGTGGAAATGGCATAMGGGATGGGCAAATAGCTGGAATACGGCTGTGAATATTTCATGTGCTGTGGGATCTGAAAGAGAGGTCAGATGTCTTGGATGTAGAAAAGGCTCGAGCCTTCCATGTTCTGTGGTTAAAACCTTCTCTTTTTAGAGTAAGCAGAGCAGAACTCACCTGCCCAACCTAGATTCTACACCGCAGACATCCATACTAAGCCACTCTCCACTGACTGTAAATGGAGTCCTGCTAAGAAGCAGCTACTCTGGGGACACGAGGCATTTCATCCTAAATCAGACAGCCAAATTTGGTCAGAAAACCCACGTGCTCTCTCTCCATCGACTGTCAAGAAAGGCCAGACACCGTACTGTAGATACCTAAGTGAGATTAATTTCATCCTCCTCACGAACTCTTTCGCTGGTGCAGCACTCCCTTGTGTGTTTTAAGTTGTTTTGTACTTTGTTAAGAAATAGAAAAAGTTTAATCTTTAATAATGCAAAAGTTTAACCTCTGAACATTTCATTTTAGTCCAAAATAAAGTAATCACGTTTATGTTATAGGGAACAACCAAGGTTATTTGGGCAACCTAAACAGAGACAATTCTTTAGTGATTTACTTGATTCATGTGATACATAAACGCTACCTAAAAACTACTAACCAAAGCCACAGGCATAATTTGTCTTGACACTGCTCTACTGTCATGGACATGCAGTACTTGAAAGGCAACATGAAACTGGTAAAACAATGTGTATCTTTTCCCCAGTATATGTATACCACATCCTCTACCAGGCAGCATTTTTCACTGTTTGTGGTTGAGAACTGGCATAAATGAACACGCTCAGCTCACTGGCAGGAATGTTTATTAATGCTGTGATTTCAGTTTATGAGCTTCTACATCAAGGAAGAAATTCAAAGTCTCTTGCTCTACATCTGTGTCATATACACATATACAAATCCTGAACTCTGAGGGCCTGTAAGACTGCTGAGTTCAGGAGCTGCTGCTTCTATCTTTTATCTATTAAGTGAAGAGGGCCTACTAGTTTTTAAAGATACACAGAAATCTGCATTTATGTAGGACCTCTTAAATAAAAAATAGTACATATTGTTTCAATATGTACTTGTTTCATCCCTGTGTCTTCTTTCAGAGCTGTATAGGAAGGGTTTACTGTAYGAATTAAACAATAAACATGGTAAACTGACCAACCAGGTTAAAGTACAGGTTTAAATTTTACAGGGCTGAGTTGTCCTATGAATTTGAGGTAACTTGTCCTTTCTTTCAAAAAAAAAAAAAAATTGCCAAGTAATTTTTCAGATATCAGAGTAGCTTAACAACATTAATAAAAAGTGCAGTCCTAACACACGCATTTGTCACATGCAAACTACTTTTAAGAATTTGTATGCTACAACACAGGTTAAAAGAGCTCACCGTATGCACATGCTTTTTTATCTTGCTATCYGTATTTCATAGATCCTGTAGAAGTGAACTTTAGAAAATGCACATGAGGTTCCCTGACGGAAAACAGTTGCTCCTCCTTTAGAGCACRTTGAAACGCTCTGAACTAATTGTATTGTTATACCTTATACAGACATGCAGRAAAACCAGAGCCATGATCCAGAACAAAACTTTCTAATCACTCTCAGAGCATAATCAGATGAATAAAAAGACAAAATATAACTATTATTTTTCAGAATTCAATCTCCAGTTTACCTCCCGCTTCTTCATTAGACTGATTGTGTTCCTTCATATCTTCCGCATTATCCATGCTTTCCATTTCCTGGGATTTGTTCAGATTACAGTCTGTCAAAACCTCCTGTCCTTCTGAAAAAAAACCAACAAAAAAAAACAAACAAAAAAAACCCAATAATTAACTATTTATGCTCCAAGAATATTTCCAGGTGATTACCTTAAAATATCTGCAAACTCCCAATATTGCTCACAATGCCCACAATGTTCTTCCCATAGATGCATTAGTTGCAGTTTGGTTGAACGGATTTGCTTCCCAAAGTCCTATACAAACTCTCACACAGAGTACACACCTTTAACTAAGTCTTAAGCTTTTGCTCAGATTTAACTATTCTGGAGGTTGTTCTAAATGACAACAAAACAGGAATAAAATCCAGTATATGTAATTCTACATATCATATGTATTCTGTATACCTGCTAGCAGGTAAGCAAGCAAGCTCTTCAGAGCATGGAAAAGGAATCACAGCTCTACTTTGTTCATTTGGGCAAAATATTAATCATTCTGGCCCCAGGCCAGGAAACTGCTCCAGCACGTTTGATCGGAAGCCTCTTTGAACCCACTTGCACTTCTCTGCTTATTTCACATATGTCTTTTTAAACATCAATATTATCAGAAAGTTTTCTGCTGATCACTGTGGCAGCAGTATGTCTCAGAAATCCAAGCCTCTCTTCTCTGAAATAAAGGCAAATTTTTAACTATAGTGAAATTTGTTTGGGTGAAGTTTTTCAAATAAAGCCTCTTTCATAAAATCCATAATACAGACTAACTCAATATTATGTATATTTCTGTACATTTCAGATCAGTATTTTGTTTAAAAATCTGACAGCGTTTTCTTTCAACAATCCTGTGAATTTTTAAAGTTCACAGCAACATTGTGAAATTGCTGTTARAATTCTTTACCTTATTAACAGTTGGATAGTAAAAAACCCAATCCTTCTCAAGCTAAATATTACATTGGATCTGAAAAACRTTTTATTTTTTGATTAGCAAGAAAGTAAAACACTTGTCCAACTCACACAAGAGGTTTGTTTTCATATTTTCAGAAATGCAGCCAACCAAAAGAATCACATTATTCTTGCTTCCCTAATCAAAACTTCTAGCTTTCTTCAGAAAACATTTCATTTCCTACTACATAGTCTTTTTTTCCCTTTAGTATCATTTTCCAATATTATATTGAACTTCCACAGTTTTATTTAAATTATAGAATTTAATTTTTGCCTTTAATGCCCATCTTCATATTTGTGACTGTGCTATTCAGCGTCCTGGGAATTTAAACAAGCYGCAATTCATACATTTTTCTCCATTTAAATTTAAAATTTTCAAGAGAGGCTGAAAAAGCATAACTTGAACAGCACAGTACCTGCAGCCATGGGCTGTTCCTGAGAATTACTTAGGTCCATACCTGCCTGTGAGTCTGCAAAAGACAGAGAAGCAGTCTGAATTGCTTAATATTTAGAACCATTCATGACACAGTTATTATAATCTCATAAATGCCCATTTTCTTGACTGAAAGCAAAATTGAAAAAGCAAAATTTTCAAAGAAATAAATATCAAATAATTGTTACGTTTCACTGTATAACTCCTTTCTATCTTGAGCACTGTCATGTGCCCAGAAAAGGGATTAAGTATTATCTTCTAGCTTCAAAAAATTATAGAACAGAATAACTTACACTTTTGATTTAACATCTCACTTTGCACCCCGTGAGCACAGCATAGCGGTAGTAACTCTGTATGAAGTGAATTTCTATGAAGCACAAAGTACAAGGTATTTTTACATTCCTTTTTCAATACAATTCCTTTTTCAATACAAAACCCTATCATCTTCACAAGATCAACTTGGTTTTCATGGGAATGCAAGTCTAATTCCCATTTAGAAATTCTGATCGGGATCAYATGTCAGGAAGTTTTAAAAAAATTTTAGAGGACTATGTATGTGGCCTGGTTTCCAAAAGTGCTGAGCACTCAGCAGATGGCTCTGAAGACAATATAAGCTGCAGATATTTACATCTCCCACTCCAGTGCCCAAATTTAGGCTGGCGAGTTTAACTGGAAGCACAGATCTGACTGTCCAGGTAAGTCTCTACTCAATGCCTTGCTGTCTTGAGATTTCATTGGTACGAGGGTTGATTTTCTTAAGTGTCACAGCTACCTGCTTCCTGCCTCCTTTCTTTCCTCTAGCTTCCCCCCCCCCTTTTTTTTTTTTACATAACAGAAAATCTTTTATCATCTTTGAACATAAAAAATAATAGCTCCAGGACTCGTAAAATTCATTCCTGGCAGTTACATAACAGAAATACACATGCAGAGGCCATGAGGTGTTAACCGCTAGTGACATCTACCCCATAATTATCGATCTTTACCACCACTGCGTATGGAACATTTTTGTGGTCTCTGCAATGCCAAAATACAAAGCTCTGTTAACTCTACAGCAAAGAAGCCTAGTATCAGATGAGGCTATCCAAAAAACTGCATGGATAGAGGATGGGCTGATGCCTCCAACAAAATAAAGCCAAACTCAGAGAAGAAAAAAAAGCAACAATAGAACTATCCAGCAAATTTTTTAAATGTTTGGTTCTGTTGTCTCCTAAATGAAAGCATTCAGCTCCCATTTCTCAATAATGGGTTTAAGAGTTACATTATGCATGTAGTTCCCATTACTCTTAACTAGCTATTACCAAAGAGCAGCAAGAAAAAACCAAGGCATTTAAGGATGGACTTATTAATAATTCAAGCCATCCAGCAGTGGCCTGAGCTCTTCGGGGTGTAACTCCTGACTGGAGACAAGTTGTTAAGCTATTAGCACTTATGAAATGTATCCTARAATTAAATCAGAGCTCCTATCCTTTCATGCAAATTTAGCACGAATGCAAGCTTTTTATTAAGTAAGTGTCTTTTATTAGAGCTAAGAATGTTGCCTTGTGTCATGAAGATACTCACGGAATTAAATACCAAAAAGTTMAAATACTTACTAAATCTGTATTTTTAAAATAAATAAATAAGATCAAGGAAATCCACAGTTACGGCTCTTAATTTGTCTTTGTTTCATTTTATCACACCAGGAAAAGTGAGGTACAAAGAAGCAAACAGACCAATTTATACTGGAATAATGATGGGGAAACATCAGTAAATACATGGTACATGAACGAAATTCTCTCCAGTATTCGTTTTAATTTTACATCACAATAATATAGATACTTAAATTACACAAACCCTTGTAATTGTGCAAATAATTAAGCTTTGGGCAAGACAACGAAATCCCCATTATTCTGTAATACTTAAATTCGATATTAATTGCTTTCAGAAATCCTGTGCAGTTGCCCCATTTGGGTGATAAAGCAACTGAACTGGTCAAAGCCCCAGGATTAAGCAAAACGGGTGCCTGCCGGGTGGGGGGAGAGGTGTGGCTTGGAAACTGCAGCAATTCTGCCCTCCCCCCAGGCTGCCAGGAGGTCTTGAAACGAAGGGTTAGAGCCCCTATGCGGCTGCTTCAGATCAGATAATTCCACATCTATTTCTGTATAAATATCTTGTTTTAGAAACCACGGTATTCCCCAGGACATCTCCTGAGCGCACAGTCACTCCACTAAGGATGCATACATTGCTATAGCTTACTGGGTAAATCGCATCAGCACAAGCTTCTGTATATAGGGCAACACCCCTGCCAGTGAACTGTGCTGCTCTGAGCACCTCTGAACTGCAGCTATAGGATAACCTGCTAGAGAACGGTACTGCCTGAGCCAGGCGACAGCYTAGCAGGACCTAGCCAGTCCTCCAACACTCATCTAGTTCATTTTGAGACCATCTCTGCATATTTATTTACATTTTGTTGAGCATAACAGGTTCCTGTCCATGATGGCCTGTACAATCCTTCTGAAGAGAGAAGAAGAATGACACACGGTATAACGTTTCTCTTTTCTTCTGTTGAGAAATATGCCTGTCTTTGTAYCACTTTCAAGCCTCCAACATCCACTCATCAGTACCTGGTTTCTTTACGATATTAGTCTCAAGTAGCTTTTTACAGCCTTACTGGTCTCCTAATATTTAACCTCAGGTCTCTTTCCCCAGTAAAGTATTTTAAGCCAGATCCTTCACTGCGTCACGTAAGTGCGCTAGAAGGAGAAGGTTTAGGAAGCTTCCATYCCCAGTTCTGTACAAATAAGACCATATTTCTACCTAATGTTCAGAAAAGCACAACACAGGAAATCACTTACAGAAAACGCTGGTCTTCCCAAGCTTCAAAGAGATCCACTGACTAGGGCGCATGGAAGGAAGACGCTTGTCTTGTGTGTGTTGCAGCTGACGCACGATGTTCATTTACAAAGCAGAAGTAAAATTCATGTGCCTTTGAAACCAATCCTTAGCCATCCTGCGTTCTACGCCAATAGCCAAAGTGAGCAAAAATATTCAAATAGCTTGCTAAAAAAATCTTGTGGCATTTTAATACATAACTGTATTAATATTTTATCCTGGTATTTGACCAGTTAATAGAAGCAACAAAACAGCCTACCTGTATTTAAAAAAAAATATATATTTTTTTTTTCAAATAAATAATACCACTAATATCCTTCTAACATCAACACAGCTGTAGGCAACAGAACGGGAGATACATCTTGAATTATTATAATCTTACCTGTTTGCCTCCAAAGTGAAAACCAGAACATTGCCTTTTTACTGCCAGCTGTATTTTTCAACCCAACAGCATTGCGAAGGGGACACTTTTTTAAATCCCATATGCTCTTAGTCCTTCTATCACAGCATATGGAGCAAACACAGCTCGTTTCCTTGTCTTTGCGTCGTCTTAAGAGCACAAGGAAGCCAAAATAAACCCCACACTTGGAGGTAGACTCCCACAGCCATATCCCCAAATGCTCGCAGCGGAGCCAGTGCCTTTGCCATGTACAGCAGTCAACCTCTTTCACCCCAGCATGTTTTTCACCTTCAACCCGCATTGTACTATTAAAGAGAGAAAGCCCATCTAATTTCCCCACTGAATGGCCTTCTTCAGCATTTCCAGTCCCAATGGCTTTCTGAAGAAGGTACCTGGACCAAACAAACTCTTTATGGTTTTTATAATACGGTCTCTAATACTTTGCTGCTCTTAAGCGCCATGTAATGTTTGAAATGACGCAGGCATTTTAAGTGCACATGTCATTTTGGGAAGAAATCCTGATCWGCAATGTGTAACTGAGAATAACATTTTTCTCATACTGTAGCATACGACCTTTGGAAAACAGCAAAATATCTTCTAGTAATTCAAGATGTTCATCCCAGTACAGCAAATGGAGATGACAGCACGAGGTCAGTTCTTGTGATCTTTGCAAAAATAAGCCGGTCACGAAGAGATACAACCCAGTAGATTGCAGGCTTTGGCTTCCTAGACCCAGGTCTCAAACACCTCCTCTTGCCAGTGCCCGTCTCCCGGTCAGTGGCCATACTGAGCCTCCTCGCACTGAGCACAGAAAATCGAGGACAGAAGTGTTACCCCTTTGTCCTCAATGGCAAATTTCCCATCGACTCCAGTGGAACTGAGATTTTCCCAAGACCCATGAAAACAGAGACACGTAGCAGTTACTGTATCCAGAGATAATACAGTATATCACTGTCTTTTACATTAACTTCATCCCGAACATAACAAGCTCAGGCACATTAACTGATCCTCATAATCCCCACATACAGAACTAAAACCTGAAGGATTATTCGCATGTTGACTTTAAGTGCACAAGAAATAGGAGCATAAAAAAGAGACTTCTCAAATAATCTCAGTTGTAATGACAGAAACATGCTTATTTTCTAATCAGAGACTAAAATTACTGACACACCTAAAGAGCTTTCTTCTCCCACAAGAGATATACAGTGGTCTTGACTTGATCAAGAAAATGAGGCTGCATTTTTAAGTGCCAAACTGCCACCAGACCCATTCTTTCAAAACATTAGTTACATCTCTCAGACAGTGATAGTGTCAATTAAGTCAGATTCTATGAGAGTCAATATTTAAATACAAACATTTTTAAAACCTTTAGCAAAGGAGAATACATTTTCAAATAGACAACTGCATCTAACTTAACCAAAAACTTCAAGTCATTGAGACACAGCAGAATCTAAACTCAAGCCCTTAAAACGATGAGTTGAAATAAGAACATCCACCTCGGAAATAATAAATCAAGTGATGCTTCACAACGCTTTTTTGCCAGGCTTGTTAAAAACACTGCTAATTTTGCTTTTCTTCAAAAGCGAATTATGCTGTAGCCCAAGATTAACTTGCAACTTGTTTTTTTGCTGGCTCTGAAAGYTACATGCACGTTTTACAAGCAAAAAGAAACCAGCATGCCCCTTAATTCGTTAAAACCTAGAATACGAACAGTAGATAACGCCGGCTCTAAAACCCAACTTTATCATACACGTTGTGATGCTTCTGAAATTAAACAGAGAGGGGGGAAAAAAGCCCCATTCGTTTCCTGTTTAATTGCAACACGCGATTAGATTTCTCCTCCAGAGGCTGCAATCTGTTTGCAGAAAGCGCTGAAGAAGCCGCTTGGAAGTAAACGGGAGGTGGAGCCCGGTGCGAGCGCCCCGAGCGGGGTCGGCGGGGAGGAAGGGGGAGCGGCGGTGCCTTCCCCCCCGCCCCCGGCCCGGCCCGGGGAAAGAGCGGGGTCGTTTCTCACCTTCCATGCTCCGGCCGCGGCTCCCGGCTCCACCTGCCCGCCCGGGCTCGGGGACTGTCAGCGCGGGCGGCGGGAGCTCACCGGCCTCGCCTCCCGCGGGCACCGCGACATCCGGCCCGGCGCGGCGGCGGCGCTCGGCGGGCGGAGAGCGGCGCCGGGCGGCGGCGAGCGGAGCCGACCCGGTCCCAGCCCCGGCCCTGGCGACTCGCCTGCCTTGGAGCTCGCCGCCGGTGCTAAGCGATGGCTGCTCGGCGTGGACCACTCGGGAGGGAAAGCGGCGGAGCACGGGGGGCTGAGGGCAAAGCGTGTGTTTGGGGGGGGCTGAGGGAGGCCCCAGCCGTTTTCGCAGGACAAACGGCATCAGATCATCTCCAGGACGGGAGGTGACAGCACTCCAAGCACCGCGCTCTCTTCCAGCGGCCTGGCCAAGGCCGTAGGCGAGGCCATCCTGCAGCCGGAGCCCAGAGGCGATGGCCAGCACGCAGCAGGCTGAAAGGCGGCACGGGCAGACGGGGAACCCCGGGGAGGCAGAGCCAGGAGCTCCCCTGCTCCCGCACAACACACTAAGGGGCCAAACCAAAACACTGGACACCCTCTGCTTTAGAGAAAACGTCCCTCTCAGCTTCATGGGAGATAAGCGCTTTCCCCACCATCAGAGGCAGCTCCACGGGTAAAGGAGCCACGGCGGGTCCTTAGGCAGGCACACCGTCAGGAGCGGGACCAAGGGGAGCAGCTCCCGGAGCAATAAACCAACCTAACAGGAGTAACCCTGAGGGCTTAGCCGCGCTCCCGTGTTCAGGGCCAAGGCAGCCGGGCGATCGCACACGTCCYCCGCTGCCCACTGCACCTTGAGCTAGGCCAACGGTTCCCTCCAACCCGTGTCTCCACCTGCGAGCGTATCCGACAAGACGCATGCTCCGTTTCCCCCCAGCTCCCTCAGCRCGGCCATTCGACAGCCCCTTCTGTGGAAGGGTCACCAGCAAGACAAATGGATCCGCAACCCGTTACGGACAGCCGGTCAAAAATCCTACTTAGCATTTTAGGGAGCCCTTCATCTTTAAAGCCTGCAGCAAGCGCTGGCACCCAAAATAGTGCGGGAAAGCAGTGTTTGATGACTTGGGTTAGGTCACTCGAGGGACAATAGCTATTCACGCGGAGAGTTTAGCAGGGCGACACGGAGCTATTTTGCGTTGGCAGGCTTCTGACTCATTTTATTTTACACTGCAGAGCCAAGCAGTCTAAGCCTTTATTATAACTGGTGTGGCAATTGTGCGCTGTGATGCCCACACACACGAAAGAGTAACTTCTTTGCTACATACTTAATTTCCTCTGTGTGCAACATGTCCTAGCTCTGTTTACACATCACGTAAACATGGTAAGGCAGCCTCAACTGTTAAACAAATGCTGCTTTCTTTGCATTATTTGATAACAGATCGCACTCCTCAGACTGTACATTAAAGTTAAATGACCGAGATAAAAGTAAAATAAAACTTATGTTGTTAGCCGTTTTTCTTAACAAAACAGCATTGCTATTTAAAAGAAAATCAAGTTACAAAATTGTTTAATAAATTAAAGCAAAGATTAATTTCACTCATAGTACTCGGGGGATTGTTAAATGATAGTTTTTATCCACTTAAGACAGAAGCCTGAAAGGAGGCTCACTCTACAGAGGCTTGGACGGGGCTTTGCGCAGCCTGATGTCCCTGCCCACGGCAGGGGGTGGCACCAGGTGGCCTTTACGGGTCCCTTCCCACCCAAACRCTTCTATGATTCACGAGGAACCGTGAGCTGTGCCAGACCAACGCAGTCTTGACTTCATGTGCGAGCCAAGCGCTAGTCATGGCATTTTCCTTCACCCAAAGCCCAGAGCTATTTACCAAGRAAAGGCCTAAAAAGATAATAGCTGGCCTAGATCGCAGATCAGCACATCCGTGCTGAACAGTCCGTACCCGGCGTGCTTTGACATCAASACGGAGCTCGTGTTTGCAGCTTCAAACTCTGATGAGCCAGAGAGAGAGCTGAGAGAGAAAAAGGAAAACAACAAACCCAAGGTGCAGTAGATGGAAGGCTCGCTGATGATCTTCAGCRTGACTAGGGCAGGTGCACTTCTGCACCCTTGGGGTTATTGCTGCATCTGTTTATTACAGTTTTATACTTATTTCATCACATTGTGCTTTTGGTTCAGGTTGGGTTTTTTTGGCCCTGCAACTCAGCTATATTTTAAAACTGAGAAATGAATGTTTTGGGGTAAGAAGATTGATGGAGGCTYAATGCATTTTTTTCCTTTACTACGTATGTTTTCCACAGAGGGGTCCAGAAATCAGTAATAATACTCACGTGACTTGAGAATCTAGAAGTTAATGATATGGCAAATGAAATTGTGATCTGACCCGACCACTTGGACATAAAACCAAAGACAGCGAGTGCGAATTACCATAGCTCAGGTGTGTGATAACAAGACAACATGAAAACACGATTCTCCTACTTACTTTCTGTGTTGTGTCGATGACTGCCTCTTAAATTGACACTTTTCCATCACTTGGAAGAAGATTCTGGAAATAAAATGTTAAAAAAAAAWATATATATATCTGGGATAATCAAGCCCAATTCTCTGCTGCTCCAGACAATCTCTGCATTCCCCTTCCAGAACCATTAGGAAAGTTTCTTGCTCCTATGAATTTTAAGGAAGCCCTGGAATCTACTGTGTGATGATCAGAAACCCCCTTCTGTTTTCCATCCCAGGACTACTCACGGCCATTTTCTCTTACTGCCAGTTTTGTTCTCTAATTTAAATCTTCGCTTTCCCTCACATTTACCATCAGATACTCAACCACGTCTTCTCTCTGCTTTTATTTCAAGGGCAGAAATCAAAAGAGCCTGGGTTTGCCAGCCTATAAAAAAATGCCACTATTCATCGTGGCCCTCCTTTGCATTATCCCTGCTTTAGATCACCCGCCTTAMAGATCAGAGGCAAAACTTGTGTTCTACGTCCCAGGTAACATCTCTCCAGAGCCTTGCACAGGTCATTCACATGACCCTGTACTCCTGGAAATATCTCAACTTATTTCTTAGGATAAAATATTTGCCTTTTTAATGATCAAATACCTATGCACACCATGATCAACAAGTTTACAATAGATTTTTTTCCCCTCTTCTGTCATTTCCTACTGACAGAGCCTCTAGCTGTTAGCAAAAATATCTAGTAATTCATAAATACATGACTTCACATTTTGTCCTATCAAATCCTCCCCCCCGCCATTACCCTGTTCTTAAAGAAAACCAGCTTTTTTCCCTCCCGAGTTTACAAATCTGTAGTGACAATTTATCAGCCTGTAACTCRGAAATATCATAGACTGGAAAAGGAATGAGTCATTTGACTAAAGACACAGACCAGGAGCCTAAGTTTATAAAGATTCAAAACAGCAGACAAAGCTTTATAGTAAAGATACTATTTTATAACAATTAACAAGCTGGAGACTGATGGACTGTGTAGGACAGTTACATGACAACAGGGTATAAACATCCYTAGAAACAGAGAATGTTCAGGCTGAAATATGACTAGTTTATAGCAGACACATTAAAAACTGAATTATTCTGCCTATACGGCGTAAGCGTGAAATGTTAACTTTGAGTAAAACTGAAAACGTTCAACACATGGGAACGCTGGATCTTTTGAGGTGGTCCTAATTATGAACTGTTCAGCAGCTCAAGGAAATTAAAAATGAAAACCCTAACGTAGTTCTTATACCTTAACCGACCACTTGAGAGTTAGTATCTTGGTCTAAGGAAGAAGAAAGCGTGGCCGCTTCCCTGCGGAGAGAGAGAAGTGAAATAATGAGGCAGTGCACACATTTAGTAGGGCAAGGAGTTTTGCAAGACATGAAATGAGAGCGACACTACTTCAAAATACCACCAGGCTTGAGTAAATGTATCTTCCATTAATAATTTGATACCTTCTTTTTCTCACTTTTTTTTTTGCATGCTTTATTAAAGAAAACTCATAACGTAGGTGCTTTTTTATATGGAACTGTTGAATTAAAACTTTTACACTATCTACAAAAATAACTATCATTCCTGCRTTGGCTGATTCCATATTTGTTATGCAAATATTGTTACCTCATTTTTGGACACTGGCATGGTCTGGGGCTGCACGATAAATATGATTTAGCTAATTACCAGAGGCTTGGCCACAGTTCCTGATCTTGAGCGTCTCATGATGTGCAGTGTGGTCGAATGCAAGTACCCTCCGCTCCCTGTTCAGCTGTGTTTCCTGAGTATTTTTGTAATATGCACTCTAGAAACAAAATATTTCCACTTTTAAGAGTTTAAAAGTCATAAGTAAGTCTTCCAAAACATGTAACTGACTTAAAAACCACTGAGTACTTGAAGTAAAAATGTAGCATTTGGCTTTATTTTTGAGCCAACAGGATATGCCCAGCTCTTAATTTCACTCTTTCTCACAGCAACTAGCAGGAATGTTTTTTGCTTTTAAGCTGAAAGTACGTGTCCCATAATGACTGGCTCCAGAAACCTGCAGCTGAAGAACAGCCTGGCATGCAAAGCTTGCAGTTACCTTACCAAAGCCCTCGGTACTCAAAACGTGGAGCYGGAGACGCCAGCCCAGCCGTCCCTGCGGTTACAGGGCAGGTTGAGTGCGCCGAGCAGACAGACCACAGCCCATGCCTGAACCTATTCCCTCCTCCCCCCGTAGTTTCCTATCCTTGCCCACACAGCTGGAAACACCACCTTCGAGTCAAAAATAAATCTCACTACGCACTGTGGAAGACCGACGTGGTAGTTTCTCAAGCATGGGGCCAAGGCGCGACAGCGCAGGAGCCCGGAGGGGGCGGCTGGCACCCGGGGAGCGGGGCCACCCTTCACTAGCCAAGCGGCCCGCAGACCTTGCGGGCCTGTGAAGCAAAAAAAAACCCCAAAAAAMCAAAATAATAATAATAATAATAATAATAAAAGGATTTTTAAAAAGCACAGAGTGTGGGTGAGTAAGAAAAGAGGCGGCCGAGTGAGGAGCTGGGGACCCCCCTTCCTGCCTGAAGCGCTGCGGTGAGGCAGGCAGAGCCCGCCCGCCCCCGCCCCGCCGGCCGCGCTGAGGAGAGGAAAGGGCGGGAAGCGCCGGGCGCGCGCGGAGGGCGGCCAGGGCCGGTAGCGCCCCCCCCCCCGGCGGGGAGGGCGGTTGGCGCCGCGCGGCGGCCGTTGGCGCGGGGGAGGCGGGGCGGGCGGGCGGTGTCATGGCCGGGGGCGGCGGGAGGCCGCGCTCCCCCCCGGGGGGCCTGCTGGGGATGGTGGTGGTGGTGGTGGCAGGCTTGGGTGCCCTGAGCGGAGGTACCGAGGGAGGGAGAGGCAGGGCCGCGGCGATGGGTGCCCTCTCCSTCGGCCTGGGCTCCTCAGAGGGCGGCTGTGGGGCTGGGGCCGCTGAGGGACGGACGGGGCGGGGGGGGGCACGTCTCTGCTCGGGGCTCAGCCGTCTGTGGAGRGCAGTTGTGCTTTGCAGGACCTTCCTTCAGCAGATGACGATAAAGCCCCTTTTAGGGGGGAAGGTGGGGATCCCAGCGGTGCCCTTCTCCCTCTTGACCCGAGTCCGGGGCGACAGCGGTGGGACAGAGCTGTCCCCATCTGCCATCATGGCCTGAAAAAGCACAAATTCTTCATGATTTTCACATCTCCTGGGGGCTCTCGTAACAGGAACCCTTGTGCCCAGACATCTGCCCACTGTTTCCCAAAAGGCAAAGGCTCACAGGTGCTTGAAGACCCTCCCACAGTCACCATGCCCCAGCTTTCTAGTTAGATTTTATAACTGTTTTACTGGCTTTTTTGTAAAGAGAAAGGCTCAGCTAGGTTGGAGCCTGCTATATGAAGTCAGATTTGCAACCTGGGCACTAAAGCAACAAAAACTGGCAAGTCAGCAACAAGTGGGAACGCTTGTTTTTAAGAAAAGGGTGTGGGGAGAAAGAAAAAGTAAGGCAGGAGACAGAAACTCGCTAGGACAAAATAAAAGGTTAACGATCACACATTTAGATTTCTCTCTGTAATATTCCAAGTCCTTTTCCCTACAGTGAGAGCTGTACCTAAGGAAGAGCAACATTCTGTTGATTTAATAGAAAAGAATTATGTTTATGGTGATATCAAACATGAAGGTAAACTTTTTATATACATATATTTATATATTTAGGTCTTACTAGACTTTTAAAATGGAGTTTTTTAAGTACAGTGATCATTATGTAGACAAACTACCCATGGAAGTGACACAACCAAGCTTAGCTAAACACAGTGCTGGAGACTCCAGAACCTGATCCTGATAGCACAGAGTAACGAAGGGGGGTGGCTTTAGAAATACATTTATCCCACAGTGCTACTGTAATCACTTCTGAAAAAAAGTAACATCTAAATGAGGGTCCCACTCTGCCAAAGGCTCGAAATCCGGTGCTTTTTGTGACCCTGCAGCGCGATTTGTGTGGGACTCGAGTGTCTCCTGTGTGCAGTCAGCACCAACCACGCTGTGGACAGTTCCATGATATTAATAAGACCAAACGGAGCTAAAAGATTAACCTTATACTTTTCAAGTCCAAACATGAAAAATAAACTTAGCATTACATTAATTATATTTTTGAAATGAGTAGTTTGGTAATTTCACTCAATGTAAGCATTTCACATCATTTACCATATTCTCTTGTATTGCAGTTAACGTGTATGTTAAGGTGTTTACAAATAGCCCATTTCTAGTATGTATGGATTTGGCTCGTTCTCAAGAAGAAATAATAGATCCCAAGTATTTGTGGATTGGCCCAGATGGAAAAAATTTAGAAGGTTAGTCACTTTGTTCGGACTACAAAGGATTTCCACTCTGCCTGCCTTAGCCATTTTTCCCCCAGYCACTGATAGAATAGGCTTTTTACAGAACTTTTTCACAAACTTAGAAACAGCCTCTGCCTCGGGGGGCGGGGAGGCAATCAGGGAAATATGCCGAGACAGAGAAATAGTTTCTGTTTTCTATATACAAGGGAAAAASTCAACCACAAATGGCTAAGTAGATTGTTGTACATGAAATCACATATTTTCCTTGTTTCTATTGATGCCACCCTGCAATAGGATGCTGGGTCCAAATAGTCACTTGGTCCTTTGTCACATTTTTCCAYGAGCTCTGACATTAGACTATGCTTCTCCCTCTAAAATTTTCAAATGCTTGAGATAGAAGGAAACTTGCAATAAGTCCTAAAGGTCATAAATTTTAGAATGGTTCAGACTAACACGAATCGGTGTCGTTACGTACAAGATCTCATCCTCAAATGTTCTAAATGAGCAGAGCATCAGAAACCGAGCATTTCCAGTAACCAAGTATTTCCTGTCTCTATTCTAGGGCGAATGTATGTCAATCTTACAGAAACAGGAAAGCTGATGGTGATGGGTTTTAAGGAGTCTATGTCTGGAGCCTACACTTGCACTCTTTCTCACAAAATCATAGAAACTACGACACAAGAAGAAAGAGAAATGTTTGAGGCATATAAATTCATGGTATACGGTAAGATTGCTAACTTACTAGTGAGCTAATGCACATAGCCTTTGTAGTTTGGTGGGTTTGTGACATCCATGTTTATTGCAAGGCTTGATAAAAAGAAATAATTAGTTAATATTTTCTCCCAGAATAGAAAATATTTTTTTTATCTTTATACACACACACACACACACACACACCCCGCAGTTTTGGAAAAAGTTTTAAATAACTGCTACCAAGAATATATGGCAACTCGAAGAATAACGTAATCTCTACCCTTAATAAGAACAAAGTGAACTAAAATAATTCCAGTGATATCCAAGATCTGAAAAGGAAGCTYGTGTCCGAGTACAGTCTCCCGCGAGGGAGATTACCAAACCGAAGAGACGCTGTGCAGAATGAGCCCTCTGCCCCAGCTGCTCGAGCAGCGCACTCGGGCCTTCTCCCACCATTTGTAACCGCTGTTCACCAAYATCACCTCCCCACCACAAAATAACTTTTCCCAAAATGCTTGAGAAACACTAACTTTTAAAATAATTTTAAAAAACATTCACTCCCACACCATAATTGCATAGAATGTTTTTGCATAATCCCAATCCATTTCAGTTACACAACTTTGCAGACATGCTAGTTCTGTGTTATTTTACCATTTGCCCCCTTTTTTGTTTTAATGTTTGGGAGCAGAGCCTCTTAACATAAGCACATAAATTCCTGTACATTTCAAACTAAAATATCTCTTACTATTTGAGCCAGCTCTGGCAAGGACAAATTTGTTCTGTTATGGTTAATGAGTAAGCTTTATTTATTTGTTTACTTTTGAATAAGAGCCCATATTTCAGATACAAAGTACACCGATACAGACGATAAGATTCTGTATAAGACTCAATCTGTGATTACACCGCAGAATTCACACACAAACTATTTTCTTACAGCATACAGGGAAGCTGACCATGCATATCAGGTATTTGTTCGCTTTACTACAAAGGAATGTGAGCTAGCAGCTAACGGCCAGTTCTTTGAGGAACTAAAGAAAATCTTAAATAACATCATCTCTGATCTGACGTGTCACATCGTAGAGTCGTCCTACAAATGCCATTCTGTCAAGATACCAAAACAAGGCCTCCTGCACGAACTATTTGTTAGTTTTCAAGGTAACAGATTTCAGTGTTTGTTTGGGAGGGATCATTTATTTTTATAAACAACCTGAGAGTACTATAAACAACGTCTGAAATACATTAAAGTCGAGTATACCTTCAGAAGTTGTTTCCCTGCTTTCTTTTGGAGTCCCTGTATTTTTTCTTGCTAACCCACAGATGGAGCTAAAATGCAGTTTATATGTTGAATTTGTAGTATTGTACTTCTTACAACCTTAGCGAGAAATGTGACTTCTCAAGGTGTGCAGTTKGGAAGGAYTGTTGAAAGGAGAGGCTGATAAGATGCCATGTTGGTGGGGTTTTTTTGGGGAAAAAAAAAGAAAATGGTCTTATTTGKTTTTCATTATTTGATTTTTAATAAGTCTGTGACCTCTGTGGTTTTGCTTGATTCTAGGCAACTGCACAGAGGTTAAAAGCAAGTGCCTCGCAGTTCCCTTGTGGCAACACTGATGTGGCTGTATTGCCTTGCAAAACAGGTTAAATCAACCCTGATGGTTGCTCTAATTTCAAGAGGTTTTATCACTGCGGAAAGGAAGTTATKCATTAATGCTTTGACCACATTCACTGCTGTATCTGTTCTCATCATGTGCCAAGAGGAACCATCCAACAGGTTACGGAACAGTTTTGTGGCCGTTTTCCCCTCAGTAAAGTCAAGAAACATTCAGAACAAACTGAGGACCCAAAGGTTTAAGTTTACGTAAAACTTCAGCCCTTTCTGTAACCTGAGCGTACTGGGTGAGAATTTAGTTCCATTCTTCCTGTCAGCTTAGCATATTTTCCYCCCCATTATTTTATTGGCTGACCTCTGACTCTTACTGGAACAAAGCTATTTAAGTAACTGGATAGAAACCACCAGGACCAAATCTGGGGTTTTCCCCTTTTATTGGTCACTCGTTTTTCAACATTCAAATGCACCCGATCAAAAGAATTGTTTCAAAACATGATCTTGACTGCAGACAGTGACAGGTGAAAGAAAAAAAAAATATCTCACAATTCTTCACAGATTAGAGGCAAAATTAAGAGGGTACGATAGGACGAAGTGAGCACCATAAGATGCTAAAAGCAGTAATGCATTTTATTTGTCAATGTTTTCTGAAATGAACGTAAAGATACCTGCCTGAGGGACTTGAGTTCACTGTAATATATTCTTCCACACATGTACATGTATCTTTTTTCCCACCACCCACAGTAAATCCTTTTGCACCAGGATGGGAAGAAGTTTGCCACCAGGTTCCTTACAATTGTGAAGATGCGACAAACRTGAGAGTTCAAGAGGTTCTGTGTCAGCCACCCTTGTGTCTCCTCTGCGTAATTAACACAAATCTCTGCCTTAGCATCTACAGATTTGACTGGTAGTAATCCAGCTTCACCCAGATTTTATGGGATTAATATAATTGTAAATGATGATTCATGGATTTCAAATAATTCAGTTCAGGATGGAAAACTGTTTTAAAGAGCCAAATTGATCCGAACAGTTAAAAAAAAAATCAGGCTCATTATTTCCTTTATATTTACTTCTAAGTATAAARAATTATAAATATTAGTATTTATGTTAGTATACTGAACTTCCAGTTCTCTAAACTAAATCTTTGATTTATGATTTGGTAAATGAAATACAATTTAAAGTAAATCCACATCTACCATAGCTGATTTCTAAAATCTGTTCTCTCTGGCTTCCTAATGTTAAAACGTGCTATCAGATTGCGTACTGGGTCTGATCCCAGGCCCCCTGAAGCCAAGGGAAGACTTCCAGTTAAGGTGACGGGTCAGTGTGTGGGGGAAGTCAGGACTATAAAGTATTTACTGATATTTTTAAATCAAGGAAAAACAACTGACTATTTTTTATTCTTCCAATGTTTCTGAATTTTAGGCAAGAGATCGAATTGGAGAGTTTTTTGATAAACAGACATACGCTTTGAAGCACAAGTTTCAAACTGTTCCTRTAATACACTACGTGGACAACAGTTTCTCAGTTACTCACATTGACAGYTGTCGACCAGGTTTTGGGAAAAATGATATCACCCACAAGAACTGCGCTAGTTGCTGTGGTAAATATAAAATACATCGATTTAAATATAGCCTATTAGCTCTGATCACAGGTTTCTCTGAAGAGTATTTGGTAAGTATCAGTGCCAAAAGTAACAATATTTCCATTCATCTTTTGGAAAGACATTCACATCACAGGTTTAAAAAACCTGATAGGAACAGAAAATAAGCCGGCAGTGTTTGTTAGGGCGCTCGTAGGTGTAACTATTTCCAAATAGAGTAAGTGGAAGCAGTGAAGTGGTTTTTTGCTTCCAGGTCACTGGTGAGTGACTATGCTCAGGATATAGAGCAAATAAGAAACAATTACCTTAATGGTAGTGGTGCTAGAAAACGCTCAGCTGTTTTAAAGGACCTTTTGCCAGCAGCACCTACTGCTAGTTCTGGAGGTCGGGGATTTAGCGAGGGGCAGGCTCGGCGAGCTCGGGAAGGGTGAGATCTCACAGCGTCGGGAAGGCACGTGGTGCTGTCCGATGGTCCCGGCCCTGGCTGAGGCAGAGGGGAGCTGGCTGAAACGCTGACTGTCTTCTCTTCGCAGTGGTTTGTGATCCCGGAACGTACAGTCCTAACAACGACGTGACCTGCCAGATTTGTACAAGGCCTCGAGTCAAAAAGTACGGAGCAAGATCTTGCTAATAAACTTATGACGGAAATTGGAAAACCGAAGAGCAGCTGTGAAAGCATTATTGGTTTTGTGATGTTCCTTTCAGTTTTAGCTACCAATTCTGGAATCCTACGTTTAGTTTTGAACAATCGSAAAACATCATCCGTGCACCCCTACATTTTCTGTATTTAGGGACCACTTAAACTGTAAAAGTGATGCATAAATGAAGTGTAATTCAATGGAAAAAAAGGACATTTGGCACGTGGCTGTTAGTGCAGAGAGTCCATTTCTTGGTGGTGACACCAGACACGCCACAGCTTTGTGCGGCGGTTTGCTCAGAGAACGTAAAGGAGCTATAAACAATTTAGGGAAAGATGGCAGATAGTTTTAGTGGAATTATGTGCCATAATGACATATGCCAGAAACTCTGTGAGCAATTTCTAGTAGATCTTAATAGAAGTATTTAATCTTCATGATTTAAAAACATTAAATGCTGATTTAAAAACATTAAATGCCCTTCCCTTTATTTTTCCCCCATTTCTTTCTCTGTGTCTGAAGTGTTCCGGCCTGCCCTGTGCAAAACTGTACAATCCACTAGTTAACGGACACCGACCCGCTCGGGGCTTTGTGTCGCTGCCGCCAGCGGGAGCTCTGCTGMTGAACAGACACCAACAGAGTGGAAAGTGCAGGTCTCCGAGGCGAGAGAGAGGGTTAATAACAAATTCAACAGCCCAGCAGGCAGGAGAATTAAGGACTCGGCTTTCGTGGTTCTCTTCCTGGCCGCTGCTCCCCGGAAAGAAGCGGGTATGTCCTGGGGAGGGAAGTGGAGAGGCTGCAGAGCCTCCTCCCCCTGCTTGCTGCTGCATCTTTTCCTTCAGCTGCCTCAAATCCTCGTGGCAGGGCTCTGCTGGCCCCAGGTGCTGCGCTGTACGAGCAGATGATCCTCTTACACCAGCTGTAAATTCCTGTCAAGGTCACCGGATGAGTAACAAGTCCCAGTACAAATTGCCAAAGCACTGAGATAATGGGAAAGTTTTCTTCCCAGAAAATCCTTACTCCGATCTGCTTTTGAAGGATAGCTGCTGGATCTGCAGCCATTGCCCATTTTGCAAATAAAGCACTGTTAGTAAAGATCTTATTTTACTCCTCAGGAGCTTCACCGGTAACCCGGACTTCTCAGCAGCCCCTGTAGGGTGCAGAGCGGGGGCCGTGCGAGCCCACCGGAGCGGCCGGCCTGCCGCAGGCTCCCGAGCCCACGGTGGAGSTACCACAACTCGGGCTTTTAGAAAAACTTTGGTTTAAGCTTTACGAAGCTGTTCCCTGCCGGGAGCTGCTGCCTTCCGCGCTTAGTCACTTTGGCRAGGGACAGCAGAGGACTCTTGCCCTCCTTCCCCTCGCGCAGCACAGCTGACCAGCCAGCGCGGCCCCTTTTGGAGCCGCTTGCGCGGGGGTGGTGTAACCCCCCGCGACCGAGCGGGGGGGGCTCTGCGCCCCGCTGCCTGCGCGCACACAGCCACGGAAAGCCCCCGGCACGGAGCCCTTCCTTTCTTTTTTGCACGATGTAGGACTTAAGTCAAGCAAAAGAGCACCTCCTACTCAATAACTGCAACTTCTTGTGGCATCTAGAAATTCCTTGGTGGGTATTCATCCAAAAATCGACCAGATTCAACCCAGTTGGACTTATCCATTTTGACAGGAGCACAGCAGGAGACGGTACGGGCACAGACCACGCTCCGAGCTTTTCGGAATCATTACTTATTAAATACTGACGAATAAAATATACTGTAACGAGCATTTAAACTGCCTGTAGGCTGATTATCTTAGCTGCCAACTGGACACTGTGTGCACGGCGCAGGCTTATACAGATTAAGCAGATGGGCTCGGCGATTGCTGCCTGTGTCTCTTGGCCTCTTTCGTAACAGGAATGCCACATGCATAAATTATGGGGAAAAAAAGCAGTAAGTAGGTACTAAGTGCAATGGCGAGTCACAAACGAACACTTACTCCCTCCTCCTTCTAAAAACTGGAGGTATAGGAAGCTCTTCTGGTGCCTTAAGTTTATCGCTGGGCCTTAAAAGTAGAAAAATCGGTCAAATATCTCAGTATTGCATTGCAGAGGAGTTTGTGTCATTAACTCTGTGGAGACTTTCATGACAAACCGATGTGAAATGGCTTCACTCTGACCCTTCCCGTGCAAGTTCTCTCCATCCAGCCGGAGCCCTCACCCTTCGCTGCCTGTGACAACCCAAACGCAGCGGAACCTTTTATTTACCATGCTCCATCCCTTGCAGCCTGCTGCCTTCCCTTCTCCCGAGCCGCTGAATCACTGTCACGCTTCCGATTTTACAAATTGCTCTCGCTTCGCCTCACCTTTACTTTTTACCATCGCTCCCTGCCTCCCCCAGCTGCAATAGCTGCCAAGGAACTGCGAGAGCCTTCCTCCCGGCTTTCAATCCTTTTGCTCCGCTCTGGTTTTACACACCTTCCTCGTGGAAACGGGGGCTGTAGCCGATGCTCGCGGCACAGCGGGAGCCCCCCTGGTTCCTCCTGCGAGGCTCAGCCCTTGAAAGCGCTGCTTTGACCTGCCCCGAGCAGGCAGCTCTAATCCTGCAAAGGACGATCACGCCACCTCAAGAGTAGTGACRAATTCTCACAAATAATAAATTCAAAACTTAAAACTTCCTGTCCCCTTCTCCGCACAGGCCTCCGGTAGCTCGGCCCTTCCCGCAGCCTGAGTACCCACAGCACCCCGGCGCTTTCGGACACCCACGAATGACAAAAATAATCTGCCAACCGGAAGCCCCGGCCCATTGTTTTAACATCGGAGCTGTGTTTTCCCCAGCCTGGAACAAACCACTCGAGAAACACTTAACGAACACATGTTAAAGCACTCACTGCGGAGCTGCCGCGCCAGCGAGCCGGCCGCGGGACCGTGTCCGCCGGGGTGAGGGTGACACCTCCGCTCCGGTGGGAAGGCTGCCTCCTAACTCCCCGCAGCATCGCCATTAACCCGCGAGCGAGCTGTTCCTCTGAATTTAAGTCAAGAGGAGTTGAAGAGGTCACCGGGCTGCCCGAGACGCCAGCGTGACACACCGCAGCTCACTTCAACCTGCCGGAGGACATCAGCCTGCTCGGCAGATTATAAGGAGAGGGGCTGTGGGAGGGAGGGCAGGGGAGGAGCGGGGCCGGGTGCTCTGAGATCGGCTCGTCCCGGGAACTCATCACACCTGGGACGGGGATGCTGAGCCGAGGAAACCCTGGGTGCAGCCCCSGCTAATCCATCCCCCGGGAATCCCCCCAAGGACCCGCTCCAAGAGCCGCTTTGGTGGAAAGTGGCTTGAAAACGAAGCCTGGCCGGGAGTTGAGGGTGTCATTTGTGTCCCCGAGCTGACACCGCAGGTTCTCCGGGCTGGGTGGCACGGGGACATCCCGGGCTGCAGCTCTGGGCCTCGGCGAGGAGGTGTGTTAGGGGAGATGAGATCCCACGTGCGGCCGCGCTCTCGTGGGGGACGGAGGAGGGCTGGGACGAGGCGCTGGAGGGGGATCGGCTGTTCTGCCGAGTCAAAGCCAGCGGCTGGGAGCCGAGGGAGCCTGCTGGGGCAGGCAGAGCCTCTTCAGGTACAGCAGCCGCGGCGAATTCCTCGATGGGACCAATCGTTTATATAAAATTACGCATATTTTCAAGTGCTCTGCTGAACTGGAACCGGGGGGGGGGGGGGGGAAAAAAAGGGGCCCTGGCCTCTTTTGGGGCACCTAAACCCGCGCCGGGGGGGGGGGGGGGGGGGGGGGGGGGAAATAAAAGGAGCCTGTGCTGCTTTCTGGCACCTAAATCCTGGCCTGGAGCGAGGCGGTGGGCGGCGGGGGGTGCCGCAGCGCCCAGCCCGGCGGTGCTCCCGCGGGAGGACGGGACGGACACGAGCCCCAGCCCCAGCCCACGGATGCCGACGGCCCCGCATCTCCCGCCGGGGCAGGAAAAACGCCTGGAAAGATGATGTGTCCCTCTGAGAGGGGAAGCTTTGCAGGTCCCCCTCTTTTAGCACCAGGCACAACCTCATCTTAAAAAAAYGTCAGTCGGAGGAATGATGCCCCTGCCCAGCGATGCCCCTGCCCGGCTTGCACGAGGGACGGGGGGGAATTAACGGCAAGTCAGGAGAGGAGCGTGCGGCCGGCTTAAACGCCGAGCTCTTAACCGTACACAGGGGAAGAGATGTTGTCATTTTTAGCTCTGCTTCGGTTTCCCATCCACTGAAATTAAATTTCCTCTTGCCGAAGTCCAGCGACCACATTTTCTGCGCAGCACCGTTCCTATAACAAGCAACATCATCGGATTAATGAGTCCTTTGCAGGCAGTGAATAAGTATGATTCATTATTGGCAGCGATGCCACTGTAAATGGATTTTTTGTGGTGAAAATAAATAAATAAGGCTACATAACTGAAGGGCCGTTGATGAAGTGTAGACCAGCTTTAATCACAGTGTAATTGCTGCCATCAGTTCTAATTATTTATAAATATTTTTATAATTGTGGAAATTAAACAATTAGACATCCTTCCTTCCCTCTTCTAAATCTAATCAGTTAAAAGTTCAGGATGCAGTCTGGGGCCGCGGCTGCTGAACGCGGGCTGAGAAAAACATTGCTTTACCTTTCTTCTAAAACACGCACCCCTGCAAAAGCAAATTCTCGGCCCCGGCTCGGGGCAGAGCCTCCGTCACCGACCCGCAGCCAGGCTGCCCGCCAGCGAGCCCGGTAAATAGTGGAATACCCAGCGGAGCCGGGAGCCACGCGGAGCCCGGCTTCCCGGGGAGCAGCGCTCGGCCGTGGGCTCCGGGGGTTCAGGGCCAGGCGGGCAGAAGAGGCGTCACCGCCAGCCGGGACCCGGTTCTTAAATCTTGCCCCAGTGACACATTTTSCTCCATCCTGGAGAGGAAGAACAGCTTTCCCCGGGCAGGCCAGTTAATTACCCRCCCGGCACGGGTGGGCAGAGCACCTTGGAAGTTAATAACAGAGATTTACCGGCGTGCTGGAACGGTACAGAAGGAGGTCACGCTGCTAATTCTCCCGCTGCTGATCCCAGCAGATAAATCTGCAGGAAACGAATTACCCAGAAACGCAGTATTAAAATGGGTGATTATATTTCCTCGCTTAAAGAAAAGTGTTGGCTTGAACGCTGAGCCCCCCGCACCCCCCACCGCTGAGCGCCGGCCCCAGACCTCAGCCAGATCCCCCCGAGACCCCCCCGACACCCCGGCTCGGCCGCAGGCGCCTCCTGGAAATATTCACATAATCCCGGTTTTCAGCTCTTCCCCATTCCCCRCAACACCTGATTAAACACCCAATATTACCAACGGCATAAACCCGATGGAATTCAGCCCGTCCCAGGCCAAGTGATCTTCCTGAAGCTTATTGCAGATTTTTATGACACAGGAGGGGACAGAGCTGGGGACAAGACCCGCCAGGACACCGGGCCCTGCCACAAGCCCTCGCCGGGGTCCCGGGGAGCAGCCACCAGCGTTGGGGTCTCAGGGGACCTCGTGCGATTCCCTGGCCACGGACCTGCGCTTGCCCCTGGGGATGGACGCGGTGGTCCCCCCCCGGCCGACTCAAGGCTCGGAGCGGCTCGGAGACACGTCCCCRGAGTCCCTGGGGGCTCGGCGTTGTCCAGCTCCATGGGGGGACACCGGCAGGACCCCGGGGAGCSGCAGCCCCGCGGATGGGGTGACAGCCGGGGCTGCCCATCCTGCTGCACCCCCCRGCCCKCCCCAGCTGCTCCCGGGGCCGCAGSAGGAGGGTCCCCGGGGAGCGAACCGTGGCGGGGGACGGCAGCCATCTGCTCGGGAGCCCGGGGTCTGCGGGCTGTCGCGGCCGCACCGCGCTGCGTCTGGAGACAGCCGAGTGACAAACGAGGTTAATGTCCCACGAGCGGGAGCTGTCACTCCGCGTTAGGTCCCGGCTTTCACCCTCYGCGGCACCACGCTTCGGCATGCACCGCGCAGGGAAAGGTGCCGGCGAACCACCACRGGGCCGCCGCGGATGCCGTGACCGAAGAGGCTGCTGGCGGGGACCGGGGGGACCACGGGCATTGGGAAGGGCTTGTCCTTGTCCCTGCCCCGTGTGCCATGCGATGCCCGGGTCTGGTCCAGTGGGATGGGAGGGCAGGGAGTGGAGCTGGGCCCTGGCAAACCGCTCCACAGGGTCCCGGCGTGATGCGGCTCGGGGACCGGCACCGTGCCGGGGACCTGAGCCGCGCTCGCAGAGCTGAGCCGCGGGGTGTCCATTTACTGAAGGCGAAGGCAGGGTTACCGGAGGGACCACGTATCGTGTTTCGGMAAGCGCCAGCCCGGGAGCACCCGGCAGAGCCAGACGTGGCTCTGGGAAGACATCAAGTGTTGCGGACGCCCTTCGTCCTTCCCTTGCGGCCAGGATGTCACCGAGGACCGGGGTGGCCCCGGCACGAGGGGATGCCACCCCCCTCGGCCCAAAGCTACAGCTGCCGCGGGAGCAGCGCCCCGTGCCCCCCGCGGACGCACACACCAGCACAYGCCGGGCACGGGCTCCAAAGTGAAAGCCAACTTTATTGTCGTAKAAAGTAAGAACGTCAAAGGTCCCTTAAACAAAACACATATTGGGTCAGACGGTTCCGGGTGTCCCCGCACGCCGCGGGCACGAGAGCGGCCGCCCGGGGATGCCCGGGGAGGGGAGCAGCACCCGGGGCCGTGGTGCAGCCGCTCGCGGTGGCTCAGCCCGGTCCCCCCCAGCCCCTTTTCTCCGCAGCCGGTGGTATGGAGGGGGGAGCTGCCGTGGGGCTGCGGGCCCAGGGGACGCCTGGATTGGAGCCGGGACTGAGGCGCTTGTGCGTGGCAGAGCCCCTGGTCTGCGCTGGGAAAGTAGGCACTTGTGGAAGGGCGCGGGCACCGCTCCCGGCCGGCTCCGTCCCACGGCTCCCAYCGGCACCGGGGCGCGGGAGGACGGGCAGCAGCCAGGGGCCGGAGCCCTGCCTGCGCCGAAACGCGCTGCCCGCACCAGGGTCYGAGGTCGGTCCCGGCAATAAGCCCCCGCTGCGCCGGGCCGGCCGGAGCCGGGTCTGGCCTGGCACAGAGGATGTTCAAGCAGCTTTGGTTGGTGCTCTTGGTGAATTAAGGCAATTTAGCTTCAGTTGGTTTAAAAAAAGGGCAAAACCAGCAAAACCAGCTCTCTCAGCAACCAGACACTCGGTTGGAAGAGTCTGGGTCAGCTTTGGCTTTGCTCTGAGTCGCCGCTTGGTCCCCGTGTGCCCAAAGGTGGGCACCGACCCCCACCCGCCCCGGCCCCCGGCGCCCCGGCCTCGCCTCTGCCTACCGACACCAGGAACCTGCAGCCCAATACTGGAAATGTCAAGAAGGGACATTGGGGCATTTTAGGGGAGATTCAGGCTCCTGCCAGCGGCGCGGGAGTGGGGAGAGGGCGGAGGAGCCGCGGTGGCTCCCTCCTTCCCCGCTTCCCGTCACAGTGACCGGTCGGCAGCTTGTGAGTCCTTGAGCGAGAGGTGGGAGCTCTCCGATCTCCCCGATCGGAGCAGGCTGGGGAGGGGTGCTACACCCACCCGTGTGGTCCCCGGGGAGCACCGAGGGGAAACCCGCTCCCCCCGACATCCCGGCAGGGCTGGACCCCCCGCCTGGACCCCTCGGTTCCCCTCCATCAGCACCCGCATCCTTCGGTGGCCTCGGAGGGCTCAGCCCCAGGGGAGCTCATTGCCCATTTGCTTCTTATTTCCCATTTGCTTCTTACAGGAACGGCGCGCTCCGAGGGGAAGGTGCTGGGGTTGCCCACCAGCCGCCCCATCTCCGAGTGGGGTCCCCCRTGCCCCTCGCTCCGCCTGGCCCGGGGGTGCCAGGAAGGGAGCGGGGAGCAGCGGGACCCGAGATGGGCGATGGGGCGGCATCGTCCAGCACGAGAGCTGGAGCGGGGCACCCCGGGACCTGCCTCCTGCCTTTCCCAACCGATGCCTCCCCACCRCCCGCCCCATCCTTCGGTCCCGCCGGGCCGGGGGTCACAGCCCGTGACCCGGCAGGGCACTGGCCTCGTGGCCGTACCGCTCCTCGCCGCGGCCCAGCCCTGCCCGCTGCCCGGCCAGGCAGGGAGCCAGGCCCAGGCTGCCCCGCGCTGCCGGGAACATCCCTCGGGCAGCCGAGGGTCAGCCGGGGAGGGATTAAAACACTGATTTCGTTAA
The DNA here is from genome assembly GCA_030449065.1 of Oceanodroma leucorhoa. NCBI lineage: Eukaryota > Metazoa > Chordata > Aves > Procellariiformes > Oceanodroma > Oceanodroma leucorhoa. The sequence continues at coordinate 1,405,510 of JASVER010000115.1, forward strand.
TGTCCCGAGGGATCTCTGCAAAGGAAATATAAAAGTTTTAAATGAAGTCTGAACGTCCAGGTCGGTTGGAGCAACGGCCGCGTGCCGGGGGGATGCTCGGTGTCTCTCCGGTCCTTCTCCGCAGGCGCCGCGGCTGCTCTGTGCTCGTGGCCGATAACCGCCCCCGGCGCAGCCGCTTCGCCCCTCGCTGCGCCAGAGCCAGGCACCCGCCGGCCGCGGCTCCCGCTGCCAGGCGCCGCTTCCCCGAGGAGAACAGAGCAAATCCGTGACGGTGGCTCGTGACAGCTCCTGCAGCCACGGCCAGCCTGCGGAGCGGCCGATGCCCAGCTCCGCGGGTCCCCGTGTCCTGCAGGATGCCGGTGCCTCACACCACGGTGCTGATGGTGGACGACTCCTCCGACCTCCGCTGCTTGCTGGGMAGGGACTTGAGATACTCCAGGTGCCGCCGGGCGTCCTCCTGGTTCTGCCGGACGTAGTAGACCAGGTAGGAGATCACCATGGCGAACCAGCCGAACATGGTGACCAGCATGGCRATGTCCGTGGTCTTTTTGTACACGTTGCAGAAGTCCGTGTCGGCGATCACCTGCAGGAAAGCTTTGCCGACGTGCTCCTCCTGCGCGGAGGAGTCGCACACGATGCCGCCCGAGGAGCCGGCCGCCAGGTCCACCGTGCGGATCAGCTCCTGCAGCCGACAGTCACACAGCCAGGGGTTGTTGGAGAGGTTGACCTTGGCCTTCAGGTTGCTAAAGGCGTCTTTGCTGACCGACACCAGCCTGTTGGAAGACAAGTCCAGAGAGTGGAGGTGCTCTGCCAGGCCCCGGAAAGCCCCGCTCTCGACACTGGCGATGGCGTTGTGGGACAGATCCAGCTCCAGCAGGAGCGGCAGGTCCCGGAAAGCGTCGCGGGGCAGGAAGGGGATTCGGTTGGAGTCCAGGTAGAGCTTGTTGGTGTCGTTGGGTATGTCCCTGGGGACCTCGGTCAGCCGAGCGTTGCTGCAGCGGAAGGTCTTCAGCCCCTCCTCTTCCGAGGGGTAGCAGCCCTTGGGGAACGCGGCGGCCGAGCGGAGGCAGGAGGCCAGGAGGAGGAGGCTCTGCAGGAGCAGCCACATGGTCACCGAGCGGAGGAGGACCCTCCCTGCCGCAGGCATGGTTTCGCGCTGGCTTTATCGCGCGGCCGCCGGCCCGGCAGCTCTCGCCCGCGGTGGTTTCGGCTGCACTCGGTGCATCTGAGACAGAGACAGCAAGGGGACAGCGTCAGACCAGGGGTGCCGAGAGGCAGAACCACCACTGTGCCAGCTGCGAGCATCACGCCTGCCCGGGCACAGCCTGGCCGTGGGACAGGGACAAGGATGGGGACAGGGACGGGGACGGGGACAGGGCCAGCCGGCACAGGTCACGCATCCCCCCCATCCTCTACCATCAGCAGCCTCGCTCAGGGTTCCTGCGCGGCAGGATCAGGCCCCGAGGGGCCGAGCGAAGGCACGTCCCCCGCGTGCCGGCAGCTGGGCTGTAACAAACGGAGACGGCTCGGGCTGAGCCAGAGGCGGGGGTGAGCTCCCGCCCTGCCAAGGTCACCGGCGGCTTGATCGCTCGCTCGCGGAAGGCCGATACATCCTGCAGCGGCGGCCGGCGGGACGCGCCGGCGGGCGAGCCCTGGCTCCAGGCAAGCAGCCGCTGCAGGCAGCCCCCGGGGAACGCGATGGAAAACAAGCGTGGGCAGAGGCAGAGCAGGTTCCTGCTGCCCGGCTCCGCTGCCCAGCAGCGCCCGGGGCACACGCAGACACACGCCGGGTWTTCCCCTTTCGAGSGGACCGGCCAGGTGGGTGGCTGGGYGCCGCTGTCCCCTGCCCAGTGCCACCCCGGCCGCGGGGCCAGGCTGCCCACACCACCCCGTAACCATGGGCCCCATCCAGCCCTTTATTCCGGAGGGGAAAAACGTCAGCAGGAAAGAAACAAAAACAGAAAAAGGAAATTCACTGGAGCTGAGCGTGTAGCGAGTTCCCAGGGTGGTGGCAGCAGATAAGGGCCACGTCCGAGCCCTGCGAGCGCGCTGCCCGGCTTTCCCAGCCATGGGTCCCGCCACGTCCAGGGGCCCCAGACCGTCCCCGGCAGGGCCGCGGCAGCGGAGCCATCGAGGCAGGATGCAGGAGCTCTMCCACCATCCCACGATTAAAGACACCGGCATAAAAGGGCACCCCGTGGCACCCCGTCAGGCAAAGCGCTGTGCTGCGGAAAGCCCCATGCGGTGCCATCCGGGCAGCTCCTGGGCAAGCCTGCCCGCTGGTCCCACCACCGCCTGCTCCCTGGAGCACCCTGCCACCAGCAAACTGCTTCTGGGTGCCGACCGGGGCTCCCCAACGAGGGGCAGAGGTGCCCACCCAAGGGTGGCCCTGATAGCACAGCCAGGCCCCCCCCCCGGGCGAGCACCCTGACCGCTGGGCACCGTAACGCCGAAACACCCCAAGGTCGCACCASTGCGGAGCCAACCCCTGCGCTGCCGGACCCCCCAGGCTCCTCAAGGTGCCCGAGCAGGGACCAGGGCTCAGAGCAGCCGAAGGGCACCAGGAACCCCAGCCCCACACCGGCACGTCAGCGTGGCGGGGGGACCGGCCCCCCAAGTTTGCCAGAAGTACCCTGGGGCCAACGCTGCCCCTGGGGACCCACCTCCCGCTGCCCGGGGTGAGCGCAGAGCCGGGCACCGCGGGGAACCCACCAGACTGAGCCGGGAGCCGGTGACCCGGGACGGGGGGTGCTTCATCCGCAGGACCTGGGGGTCCGGGGGACCCCCGCGGGTGGGATGCAGCTCTCCTGGGCCCCGCGGTGGGCTGGGCTGGTTCCCAGTCACGGTGCTCCGGACCACACACCATAGCGAGGACGGGCACAACCAGCCCCCTGCCACAACACCGGTGGGTCCCCAGCCCACAGCAGGACACGGGGGTCCCCAGCCCGACCCCGGGGGTCGCCGCCAGCCCCGGGTAGGGCGATTGAGGTGCCCGGGGGCAGGACGGGCTGCCCGCGGCCGGGCTGTGCGGGCTCCAGGACCCGCCGTGAGCCCAGAGCAGCCGGGGATGCCCGGGGTTCCCCCCGGCCCCGCTCCAGCGCCGGCTCCGCTCGGCACCGGGGGCGTTGCGGGCGAGGGAAGCCCCGGTGCTTCCCCGGGGGAAGCTCAGCTCGGCGCGGCGCTGCCGGGGACCCCCCCCCC
>JASVER010000115.1:1409346-1432705 GCA_030449065.1 Oceanodroma leucorhoa
CCCGGCGGGGTCCCGGTGCCCCCTCCCGCCCGCAGCCTCCCCGCCGGGCACCGGCATCGCTTACTCGGGGAAACCCGAGCCGCGGCGGGCAGCGGGGCGGGCAGGAGGCTGCCTGCCCCGCCGGGGGGGCCGGAGCGGGCCCCCAGCCCAGCCCCGAGCTGCCCGGGCCGGGGGTCGCTGGGCTGGGCAGGGGCTCGGCGCTGCGCGGGACCCCGCCGCCCCGGGACACCGGCGGGGCCGGCTCAGGACCATGGAGAGCGGCCGCCGTTACCGGGCCGGGCCGGGCCCCGGTGCGCCCGGGACCGCCGAGCGGGGCGAGGGCTCCCGCTGCCCCGGCCGGGCTCCCCCCGCTCCCCCCCGCTGCTCGGGGCACCGCCGGGGCTGTTCCCCGCAGCCCGCCAGCACCGGGGCTCGCCCCGGCGGGACACCGGGCAGCAGCGGGGCCCGGGGCCGTGCCCTTGCCGTGCTGCAGCAAGGACGGCGGCGGCCGCCCGCACCCGGTCCCCGGTTCTCCTTGGAGGGAGAGCCCAGCCCGGCGCATTGACATTCTCCCGCTGCTCAGGGAGGATAAACCGTTTAGGAGGCGGCTGGCCTGGATCTCGGCTCAATTAGGAGAACAAACCCTGACGGGAGAGGCGCAGCCAAGCAGGGCCGGAGCCAGACGCTCCCCCGGGACCCCCTCGCTCCCCAGGGAGACCCCTGCCCGCCGGCTGGGGCCAGGCGGAGAGGACGGGGCTTGGGCCGAGCCGGCGGTGCAGCGGGAGCCCGGCCTGCCCCAGGCTCCGCACCTCCGTGTGCCGCAGGCAGCGAGGGTTTCCCGGGGCGGAGGGTCGGCACACACCGGGACGGCCACCGGATTGCCCCCCAACCCTGCGCCGGGGCCAGTGGTCCAGAGGGGCTCTGGGGCTGCCCACAGGGCCCGCGCTCGGGATGGTCCAGCCGGTCTGTCCATCGCTGGGGCTGGGACCGAGCCAAGCCCGACGCCGGGCTGGGGCAGGGGTTCGCCCAGGCAGGGCTGGCCTGGAACACAGCCGGGAGCCTGGGACACGGCTGGGGGCCTGGGACGTGGTGGGGAGCCTGGGACACAGCTGGGAGCCTGGGACACGGCCGGGAGCCTGGGACACGGCCGGGAGCCTGGCAGGCAGCAGCCGGGGAGCCTGGGACACGGCCGGGAGCCTGGGACACGGCCGGGAGCCTGGCAGGCAGCAGCCGGGGAGCCACGGTCAGTGCTCTTGGGCACCTTTCCCGGCGTCTCCCCGTTTGGCCAGGGAGCAGAGAAGCCCTGTGCTGCCCGTCACCAGTCCCAGTGCTGCCAGGAGCTGTGCACGGAGCGGGAGCGGTGCTGGGGCTGCGGTAGCGTGGGGCTGGCTCCGGGTGACACAGCCGCCGGMCGCAGGACGGGGCCTGCGGGCATCGAGGGGCCGAGGCGGCAGGCACGGGCTTGGGGGTGCTTGAGCTTTCGGTGGGTCCCAGCGTGAGGTGGAGGGCGACAGCCGCCGCGGCAGCGGGCAGAGACCSCGGGAGCTGCAGCAGCACCAGGGCTGCTGGGACACAGCACCCGYCTGCCCGAAAACCCAGCACCTGCAGTGCAGCACGACCCCGCGCGGACCCTCCACTGCCGCAGCCGCGGCAGGGATGGCTAAAAATAGCCGGTACCGGCTCCTCGCTGCCATCATGGYGCTAAATATAGCCGGTATCGACCGGGCAGGGGGACCGGCAGCCCGGGAGAGCGGGAGGGGAGCACGGCCCCCCAGCACGGGGGGGGTCCRGGAGCGGGCGAGGCCTGGGAATCCACAGGGAACAGCCCCACTGAGCACGGGGGAAACGCTGGTCYGGGCAGCTGCCGGCCTGGGCTGCGGATGGGGCCGGATCCCCCCCTGGGGAACCCCCCACCCTGGGTGCTGGGGTTCCCTGGGCGGGTGAACCCCGTTTGGGGAGCCCAGGGAGCGGGTCATCCCCCCCCCGCACTCGCACCGGCAGCGAGAGGCTGCCTGCTGCATCACTGAGAGGGATTAATATTTATGGGCGTTTAAAAATAGCTGTCGCATTGTGCTTCCCCCTCACGTGCGGAGTCAGCGGGGTGCGGGGAAGCTGCTAAATTAGATGTCACCGCGCAGAGGGAGCTGCTCAGTCAGGCAGGAGCAGGGATAAAAATAGAGCCTGCCGTGCGTGCGTGGCTCTCCTGCAAAGCAGGGCCAGCTCCCGCGGGATCCCCCACCTCCGCACGCCGGCATCCCCGCACCTCGCCCGCCGCTCCCACGGGATCCCCTGCCTCTGCTCGCCGGCATCCCGGCACCTCGTCCTGCTGGCGAGGGCATCCCGGAGAAGCCTGGCAGGGACTGGGCTTCTCCTGGCCGGCGGCCGCAGCGGCCCTACRGCTGCTTTAACCACGTGCGTCCCACCGTGCCCGAGGCCCTCCGGGAGCAGCCGCCGGGGAGTTCTGGCTCTGGGAAGCACCCCCGCGCCCTGCCAGCAGCACGGTGCCAGCGCGTGGCACCCGGGCAGCCCCGGCCCTGGCAGCCGGCGGGGCCTCCGTGCCCCCGCCGTGCCCAGCCGGCACACAACCGCCCGCTGAGAGCCGGCTCGGGCCTGGGGCYGGCTGCGCGGCTGGTGCCGAGGCCAGACGGATGCACACAGGGTCGGGATGCAGAGCTCAGCTTGCGAGGGGACGCCGGCGGAGGGGCACCCACCCCCGGGGAGCGCCGGGGGAATCCTCGATGCTGCGAACCCACCYGGGGCCGAAACCAAAACCCCACGGATGGGCTTCGCCGAGTGGCCGGGGAGGGCTGGGAGCTGGGGCGCTGGCAGAGCCGCACGTGCGACGCGGGGAGCACCACGCTGCCGGGCTCCGCACGCAGGGCCGGGGTCTCTGCTCGGCCCGGGACCCCAGCACAGCTCTGGCACAAAGCGGCTTCGCCGTGGAGCGACGGCTCTGCACCCTCTGCCGCTGCTGGGCAGAAGAGCCGCCGGCGGCCGGCGCCCACAAAGCCCCGCGCAGATGGCGGCGCGCGCCGAGGGGCCGTGGCAGCACCGCGCTGCCAGCTTTGACCGTTGTGCAAACAAAAGCGGAGCCAGATGGTCTCCCCCCGCGCCCCAGCGCAGGAATCCCGCGCTCCCAGCCCCTGACCTTGGCCGGGTGTCCCGGCGGCAGCGGGCCGGCCTGCCCGGCGTGCTTGCACAACGCCTTGCTTGAGGTTTTCCATTGGGAAGAGTGGSCGGGAAGGGCGAGCAGGGTGGAAGCACCCAGCTGGGTCAGAGCCCCCCCACCCAGGGTGCAGGGCAGGGGGGGCTCCAGCCCCGAGCACTCCCCTGGGGCCGTTCCCCCCCGCTCGGGGAGGGGGGGCAGAGGTGGGACCCCGTGGCCAGGGGCGCAGGACAGTGGCCAGGGGCAGAGGATCCTCCCTCGCCTCCCCCCATCCCGTTCCCAAAGCGGCTCCGCTCGCTGATGGTGCCCTGCACGGTGAGCACGGCCCCGGCCCCGCCGCCGGCCCCTCCCGGGGCGGGCTCYGGTGCTCGGTGGTGCCGGGACTACAGCTCCCGACGTGCCGCGGCGGCGGGGCGGGCCGAGCCGAGGTGCCCGCCGGGAGCGCAGCCGGGGCGGCGGGGTGCGCGACGGAGAGAGCCCCGGCCCCGCCGAGCCGAGCCGGGCCGGGCCGGGCCGAGCCGGGCAGAGCAGCGGTGAGTGCGGGCCGGGCGCGGCGGGTCTTCTCCGGCCTCCCCCGGGGGTACGGGGTCGGCCCGGAGCCCGGCGGGCCCAGGCGGGAGGCCTCGCCCCCTCCCCGGGAGCAGGCGGCGGCCGAGCCCCGCTCCCGGGCCCGCGGGGGCAGCGGGAGCGGGGGGGACGCGTGGGGTCGTCCCGAAAGAAAAACACCCCAAAAAAGGAAAAAAAAGCAGCTGCTGAGATGGAGCCGGAAAGCTGCGGAGCGTGAGGGGTGATCCCGCGGGGTGTGAGGGGTCCCCGCGGGGCGTGGGGGGGGGTCCCCACGGTCACGCTGYGCACGGCCAGGCCGGGGGGAGCGGGTCCTGCCCCAGCACCCCGGGGCGCAGGTCCTTGCCAGGTCCGGGACCCCGAGCACCCACAGAAACGCGCCGCGTTCCCCGCGCGTCAAAACTTTCCCTCTAAATTTAGCAGAAGAGGCCGAGGGGGAGGCAGAGCCCCAGCTGCGCCCGCTCCCACCGGGGACGGCTCACGCTCCTCCTCATCCCCGCGTCTGGTCCCTGGAGCCGCAGCCTCCAGTTTCTGCTCTCCTGTCACCTCTACCAGCTCCGGGTGCTCCCGGCTTCCCGAGGAGGAACCCGGCAGCTCTGGGGCTCGGAAGCGTTAAAAGTCCGTCAGGGGCTCGGGGCTGGACCGGGACACAAAGCAGCGCCGGCTTGGTCTAACCTCTGTCAGCTGCCTCCAAAGGCAGCCGTGTTTGCTGACCACCTCTGGTTCAAACGCTGATGCCATCTTGCAAAGAAGGGTTTAAAATATTTATTTGCTTGGGAGCCGGYGATTGCTGTTGCTGGCAGAGATAGGGATCTCGGCTCCTCCGTGGGATCATAATCGCTTGCATTCTGGGAACACACGGGAAGATCGACCGAGATAAGCACCTCAGCCCTCCTTCCCTCCGCGGCCCAGACGAAGGTCCCRCAGCGGGCTGAGGCAGAACGGGGTGCGGGGCCCGGGGAGCGATCCTGCGGTGCCCTGGGGAAGGGCCGCAGGGAGAGCAACGGCGCTGGAGCGGGACGGTGGTCACGCTCCTCCGGGGACAAAAAGCAAAGGCGGGGAAGGGGCTGCGCCTCGGGGCGCTGGCGGCAGGGCCGTGGTCAGGGGTTGGGGTCCTCCAGCAGCCGGTGGGTGACAAAGCAAGCGGGGAAACTGCCGCTATCGTTTTGTTTCCCCCGTCCTCAGAAGTGGGGAGACGCTGCCGCGCCAGACGCTGGRCTGGCAGCCCCGATGCTTGCTCTGAGCCCCAGGAGAGTCTTTCCCAACAGAGCCSGGAACGGGGAGCTGGCGCGGCGGGAGGTCGGGAACCGGACGCGAAGGATGGGGCAGAGGAAGGGCTCAGCTTCATCACGGCCTGCTGTTCACCTCTGACCACAGTTAGGACTTTTCCCCTCCTTGGATGGACACCACCCAACGTCAGCGCAGCCCCGACCTTCACTCTCAGTCTGGTGAAGCATTAAAGCTTTTCTGTCCCAAAAAAACGCTGCACAAGTGGGAAAGCAGAGCTTCGCGGCCAGCTGCTCCCGGGGGGAGCTGGAGTTCCTCCTGCTGTTTTTCTCGCAGGTGAACAAATCCCCGGTGTAAAACCAGCAGGCAAACAGCACAGGATCTGGGCTGGGGGTAGGGAGCGGAGCTTTGAGAACTCGCGCTCCCTCAGCCAGGCTTTTGCAACACTGCGCAGAGCTGCGTGTGCAATCCGAAGGGACGGGGCTTGGGCAAGGGCCGCAAACACCGGCTCAGAAGTGGGAAAGATTCGCAGAGGAAATATTTTTAAGGTGGGGAAGGACAGAATCGGAGAAGCACGCAGAATTATCCTCGTCGTAGGACCTAACGCTTGACATCTCTGTATCTCTCTTGCAAGAATGAATTAGCCTCTTGTATGTTCTAGCATTTCACCTCCTCATTTTTACAAGCAAGGAAACTGAGGCACAGGGAGCAGAATTGCTTCACGTGCGGCTTCCAAGTTTGGCCCTTTGCCACCCAGCTGCAGGTTTGCAACTGCCCTCGTTTGCAGAGGGGGCCAAGTAGAAGTCGCTTATTAGTTTTTGAAAATTACACTCGTGGTTGTCCTCAAATGGCAATTCCACTTCACTGCTACACAGGCAGGGTGCACCTCTAGCTCCAGGGCTTGCAGGAAGGTCTGCTGGCTGCTGTAGCCTTTGGGTAACAGCATCCTTCCAAGAAGGGGGGGCCCTGAAGAGGCCACCTGGTCAGCCCCCCATCCCAAAGAGGAATCTTAATTTTGTAAATGTTTATGAAACTTGATTTTAAAGCCTCCAGYGAGACCACCGATCACTTTCTGTGGGCAGTCCGTTCCATCGGTCCTTCGGCGTTATCGAGTTGCTCCRAGTCTCAGTCGCGCAGTTAACTCCACTGCACGAGCCGTCCCCCTCCGTGCAGCTATCTGTTCCGGGCTGGAGGACCGYTCCCTCGCGCCTCTCTCCAGCACTCTCTAGACTAAACAAACCTGTTTCCTCCAATCTGTCCTTGCAGGTCATGTTTTTCCTAYACCTCTGCTCATTCTCACTGCTCTCCCCTGGACCCCCTCCAGCTCCTCCCAGAACTGGACAATATTCTAGCTGAGGCCTTGCCACTATCCAGGGGAATTATTTCCTATGTCTGGCAAACAGCACTCCTGTTTCTGCATTCCTCGGGAGCGTCTGGTTTTTTTTTTTGTTCTTGTTGCAGCAATATAACTTTTTTGACTCATGTTATGCTTCACCGCAACCCCTACATTTCCTTCTGAAAGCCCTTAGGAATCGCACCAGACTGAGGATGGAGTTGCTTCCCCTGCTAGGACTGAAGTGCTGAACTCTGGCTCCAAGTCCTGCTTCCAGACCAAGCTTCAGGCTTTTTTCTGGAATATCCAGTAGCCGATATCCTTTGACCCAGGAGATGGGTGACAAGAAAACGAGCACTCCGCAGACCTGCAAGCCTCTTTTCTGGTCACAAAAGCCTTCTGCAGATATAAGCCCCCTGACTGACRCCTGGGTAGCAGAGGTGGGCGAGCATCTGTAAAGCTCCCCTAGSAGCCCTGCCTCACCGGAGCTGCCCGCAACAGCCGCCTGGGCAGCTGGAAGAGGTCTGGAAGGTACAGCGAGAGTCCCAGGAGTCAGGCGTTCGCTTTGGGTCCTAGCCCCGGGCAGGAGCAGGGGAGAGCTCCAGCTTCTGAAAGAAGCCAGGCCCAGCACTCYGCAAGGGAACTGGGAACAGCCGGCAGCGACGGACAGAGCGTACTGTCAGATCTGGCTCGGACTCGCCTCCCGAGACCGAGGGCTGGGAGAGCTAGAGAGAACAGCAACGGCGTCTTCCAGCTGTGGGAACCAAAGCAGCAAAACCACAAGGCTAGACATCAGGAAACAGCCCTCGCCTTGGAGTCCTCCGTACTAGGAGGGACAGACCGTATTATCTAATGAAACAACATTTCCGTGGGACACGGACACAGATGATTTTACGCAAGAGCTTCCCTGAGCTCGGTGTAAAGATGTTCAGCTTTACAGCATTTCTGATTTGTGCCGTTTCCTGTAATTCCTGGAAACAGGTAAACCAGAGCTCTCACCTTTCCAGAAAGCCTTAAAGCTGGCCGATACCCGCTGCCGCTGCCAGTGCGGCAGTCCAAGAAGTCACTTGGATACCCGCGCTCTCCAGAGGGCACCACTCCAAAGGCTTGCTCTGGGAGGATGACACTGTCTTGCTTCCTCGACTTCCCGGTATTGTTTAGAAAAACATCTCTCTGTATTCCTCCCACGCAGCAGCTGTTCCTTCCAGGTAGGGGAAGAGCCATCTCCTCTGCAGCTCTTGCTAGCGACATATCCTCCTAATGCACTTTTCCTTGTTATCTCTTAACTTTTTATGTTCCTCAAGAAGAATCTCACTCCTTCCCTGCGGGGGAATATTGTTTTGTTACTTTTTTTTTYCCCCCCTCATAAGTCTTAAATTGGAAGGCAAAACACGTAAGCCAGACCGGGAGACCAGCAAGCCTCTAGAGCCGTGCAGAACCCTGTTAATTTAGTTGAACTAATTAGGAGATCYGTTGCTACAGAGCTGCCGTGCCTTCACTCTGCAAATAGTGTGTTCTCTTTTTGAGTTTAAGGTATGCTGAACCCGTAAACATGTCAGAAGCTTCATGTGCCAAGTGCTTCCATGATAAACACTGTGATGACTTAAAAAGCACTTMGAAGTATTCATTTGAGTCTTGTCAGGCAATCGCAGGATTGAACCTTGACTTCTTGGTTCCAGGAAAACATTTCAGCAGATCACAAGTAGCTTCTGTTACAGACAGGCTTCCCACACATTATTCCCAAATCTCAACCGCTCCCGGATTTAGCTTCTCCTCAGAAACGTCAGCTCTGCGAATGGAAATAGCGAGGTGCAGAGAAGTGAACTGACTTTTAATTTTTTAGCAAACAACAGGTTTGCTTAACAGCAAGACGGGTGCTCGACCCCTGCTGCGCTCACCCGAGTCATTTGGATCGCAGTAGCCCTCCATCCCAGTACTGACCTGACTCCGCTTTAGTTTCAGGGGCGCCCGTTTGACACAGGAGCCAACATGAACGTGGGAACAGCACACAGCGAGGTGAATCCCAACACCCGTGTCATGAACAGCCGGGGCATCTGGTTGTCCTACGTCCTTGGAATTGGCCTGCTGCACGTCGTACTCCTGAGCATCCCCTTCTTCAGCGTTCCTGTGGTTTGGACTCTTACCAACATCATTCACAACATGGTAAGGGAACAGCACGGCTGGCTTGACTTCCCGGGGCACGCAGAGGTAATCTCTCAGCACCAGCGGGTTTTTTGAGAGCAATCTAGCAAGATTCTTGTTGAAACAATTCCTTTCTCTGTATTTCCAAAGATGCAGGGTAAGTTACTCAACCTCCACCCCTCAGACTGCATCTTTGCCTCTAGGTCATATATTTAAATCCAGCCTAGGTACTGATGAGACAGCAAACATCTGGTGAGGCTGCTCAGAGGGGACACTGAATTCATTTGCCTGCAGGGTAAGTCCCTTTGTCACGTCCCCTGAACAGAGGAGGAGTAGTGGCAGGCCACAGAAGCTGGCAGGACAGCTTCCGCTTCGGTTGATACAAGCCGAGTCGGCCACATCAGAGTTAAAAAAACCCCAAGATTAAAATGCAAACTTTGTTCTGCTTAAAGTAGGGAAAGATTAGCCCAGGAACAGATTCTCCCCTTCTAAGGATCAGGTACCCAAACGAACGGGTGCCAGAGTGCTGTGCTAGGGGTGCACAGGTAAGCCCGTTCTGGGGGTGCAGGACACCCGGGTTCCCTGTGACGATGTGTTTAACTGCTCACTTTGTGCCTCCGCCATCCCACTGCGCAAGTCTCGGCACRCTTGGGTCCCAGAGCAGGGGAGCAGACCTCTCGGCAGCCGTCTGAGGCTTAGGGGACAAAATACTTCAGAGATGCAGCAAATTGAGTCTGTATCCTTTATTTTAAATAACATCTCAGCCTGAGAACATTCCAGAGACAAAAATGACACCCTTATTGGGGACCCTCATGCTCATGTTATTGACATCTCTAGCAGAAAAAAACAAAACCAAACACAAACCCACCGGCTAGAGCTGCTCGGGGCTCAGCTGACAAGCTGCCTGCTTTTCACGCTGCTCCTGCCCCTCTCTGGCAGCTTAAATGATTGGGTCCTGGGAACAGAAAGGAGTCTGAAGGCCAGCAATGGCTATACTTAAAGCCACGTGATGTAGCCAGGCACTTGCTGTTTATCTGTGACTTGTGTTCCACTTCAACAGGTTACCTCGCAGYCGGAGCGGTAACAGACCCTCCCTGCCGACAGCTCTACCAGCACTTTTTTAGAAAGCACTTAGCACGGCTGTTGCACGGTAGAGCGAGTCCACGCTAATCTCCTGATCCCAGAGATCCGCGTGCTTTAATCTCGCAACCACCTCCTTTGGCTTACGCCCAGGAGCCGAACGAGAGGCCTCACGTGTAACAGCCAAGCCTGAGCTAGCCCCGGCTAGCGGCCTTCCTCCCCAGCTCTGGCTGCTCCGTCAGCTGCCRCAGCTCCCCCCCAGCGGCACAGCGCGCTGGTGCACGCTCGCACAGCTCCGCTGCTCTTGAGGAAGCTGAACGTTTCTGGCGAGGGGCGTAGAGAAGGCCGTGCGCGCTTCACACCGCCTTTGTGTTTGCTGCAGAGTATGTACATCTTCCTACATACCGTGAAAGGAACTCCTTTTGAGACTCCGGACCAGGGGAAGGCTCGGCTGCTCACGCACTGGGAGCAGATGGACTACGGCGTGCAGTTCACAGCATCGCGCAAGTTCCTGACCATCATGCCCATCGTCCTGTGAGTACTTCGGGGCGGCGGGGCCGCCTCAGGCGCCCGCACCCAGCAACGCCCCTCGCTGCACGCGCTGTCCTGGGAAACAAAAACGTGAAGTGCTGTAATCGAGTTTCCCTCTCTCTCTGTTCCCCTCCTTTCCAGGTATTTTCTAACCAGCTTTTACACAAAGTATGACCGGATACACTTCATAATCAACACCATCTCCCTTATGAGCGTCCTGATCCCCAAACTGCCTCAGTTTCACGGAGTCCGGATCTTTGGGATCAACAAGTACTGAACTGCGTGGCTGGAGCAAATYGAAGAGGAACAGGGGAGAGGGGGAAGTTCCTTCTCTCTAGTCCTGTTTCTTCACCCCCACGCACACTGGGATATAATTTCACAGCGGCTGTTTAAATGCAGTATCCAATAGACATATACCGCATGCTGGATCCTCATGCCCAATAAATCTAAACAAGCTCCAGAGTAGAGTTTAGTGCGGAGCAGGATGCATGACACTGGATTTCTTTTATTCCAGTGTCATAAATAGACGCAGATACACTGAGACTTCCAGGTACAAAGAGGATGAGGTCTGGGGAGATTCTCATCTATCCCAGACATTGAATGACGAGAATAGGGATGAGGGGAAGAGCTTTTAGTGCTGGTACTATTGCTGTGGTAAATGCACTTTAAAATATATTTCCCTTTCTGAAGCTAGGTGCTTTAAGCGATATGTGGGGGAAATTCAAAGGGATACAGCCAGACTTTCCCAATACTTGATTGTTTCAGGGTTTGAGTTCCATTTTTGGGCGGGGGAGTGGGAGAGGAAAGAGAATGACAGATTTTTATTTTGCAATCTTTTACGCCACTAAGGAAGTTCTTTTACTAAGAACAGTACAGGAAGGAATGACCTGCAATTTGACAAAGCTTTCAGTTTTCTACGGTACCACTCGTGTGGTTCAGGGAAAAGGTCGATAGATCCCAAATCCTACTTGTTATTTTCAGCTTATACCAGAATGCGTCTGGGTAACTCTGCTCCCCACCCCAAACCGCTCATTTTTAAGGGCACTCCGAGCGCTCAGGCAGTACAGCACTTGGATCGAGGGCTGGGGTGCAGGTCATTTTAACGATCGACAATAAATGCCACTGAGCTGCTTGGTACCCGGAGACTGCACGAGCACGGGAGCAGCTGAAGGCTGACAGGTATAGGCCAAACGRGGGATGGATGGCTGCTTGCTATAATCAGCTAGTGACTATAATTGGAATTTTTCTCCTCGGTCCAGCTCCTTGGTCTCTTAAGTCTGTGTACGTGTTACTGGGATTTGCCAGCGGACTTAACTCAGTATCTGACTCGAGGCAAGCGAGTGTTTGATTTCTGGCTTACCTGGAAGTCTGTCACTCCGCTCCACGCACAAGCGCTGCGGCAGCATCCCCGAGCCCTCGGTGATCACTGGCAAGGGGAGGGAGCGCAATCCTAACGAGCAGGACCAGCAGCAGACTGAATTGACCAACAGAAGGACGCAGTGGGTCGCTGAAGAKAATAGATTATTTAGTATAGGAACAAAATTGAGCCTCTTTCTCATAAAGTTACCACCTACATAAAGTAGGTTTGCAGGTTTAGATTTCCTGGCTGAGATAGCTTTCTACTGTTCAAAGCAATCGGTTTTTCTTTTGGGTTGTGTGCTGGATGAAATTTGTTTTTCCTCATGCTTCCCCTGTAAACTCATGAAAGCCTGTATTTTTGTTGTCTTAGTGCTTATATTGTCTCACACTTTTGACAATGGTATAAACATTTTAAATATGCTATTTTTGTTCCTGCATTAGCCAATTCTAGCTTTAGAGGTCATAGTGGATATTGCTGAGTTCTGTTTGATGGTCTGAGCATAGGACGTGGATGGGGAACTTCAGGTTTGCGTGTCAGATCTAGTACTACTCCGTGCATAATTTTAGGCAAGCTGCTTTACTTCTCTATCTCAGACTTACTATCGGACTGCTGCAGAGGAGGGAAAAACRTTTAGTGTACCTCAGAGGGCTGCTGGAATGCACAGAGAATCATTACCTAATATGTTTCAAAAGTGGAAATATTTCAAGTGAAAAGGAAGTTTTCAAGGAGGTAGAAAGAGAAGAGAGTCCAGCTTGATACCCGAGTGCTGTTCTCCAGCAAGGGAGTTTGACAGATGTGCGATTTACTTGTTGGGGGGGTTAAATCTTTTAACCACCATGACGTAGGGACTGCTGCGTGAGTTAAGGTACTATATGCCCTAAAGCTAATACACTCTTTAAGCTACTAGACAATGACTCTGGGGGAAAAAAAAAAAATAATTGTTTTCAAAATAGAGGTATTTCATCGATCAGCTAAGTACCTTTGAAATGACTAAGAAATCAACAGTGTCAACCCCCAGAAGGCTCACGGAAAGGCGGCTGCCCTCAGAGCTGCAGCTTCTGTCCTTAGCAGGAGGGCCAAGGCTGTACCTGTAACGCAGACTGCATGTCGCTTAACAGGTCTGAATGTCTGACCACAGATGCAACTTACATGCCAGTGGTAAATCTCCAGAGGAAGGAAAACTATTTATTTGTTTTGGTAGAATACCAGGGGAAAAACATCAACTTTTTTGCAACAGGAACAGTCACTAGATACTTAAAAACATTACTCCTATATAGACAGACATATACTGATTATTTCTAAGTATATGCACATTACACCAAGTCAAAGCAGTTTTGGTATTTTTAGTACAAACAAACTGAAGGTAGGGGTCAGCTCTTCTCAGTGAAGTACAGCACTTCTCACAGCTTCCCTGAAGGCCTTGGCATTACAACAGCTGAGGCTTTGAACACGGTATTTGTGCTGTTAACTGACACTGTGGACATCCGATTCTGTTTTGTGTAATTTAAGATCAACTGTAAAACAGAATGGGATTATGAACTTCTCAAAAAGGCAGTTCTTAAAGCCTAAAGTCTAAAACTTCTTGTTAGGCAAAGCCTTAATTATAATAGTAAGCTTTTCTGACTTACCTTGTTCACACAAACAATTAAAATAGCCATTACACACATGTATGACATGGCAAATGACATTCTTTACAACACGGGGATAGTGTTTTTGCCACGGAATAACTAAAGTTAACTTGGACTYATACAGTTAATCCAATCAAGGGAAACATAAATGAAAACTGGAGAAATATGGAAAGAAGTGAGAGAGTTGAAGAAAGGTTTCATGTTAATAATGTGGTGTGTTAAGTACGTAAGATTAATAATTATTTCAACAATTATACATCTGATAATATATTCCTTAAGATCCCATCTTAAGGGTAGGTATCAGAATTAACCAAAAATAGAAAAGAAACCATAAGTTAATTGTAATTAAACCACAGCCACAATCGCTACTTGTTACGTGTACCTGAGGTAGTTTTAAGTGAGAGTTTTGGGTACTGCTGGTCGAGCCACCCCCGTGMGCCAGTGGCGTGGCTCCTTCCTGTCGGTGTCACCCGACGAAGTTTCCACTTGGAAACAGCCGCTGCAGTGGCGTGGAAGTATCGGACACAGTTCCGGGTCTCCTGGAACTCTGTACTGAAACCACCTCTGGTTTATTTGTTTGTTAAATTCATACAGAAGCGAGTTCAGCACTCAAAGGCTAATCTTGCACACGAACAAGCTGAAGAGCATAGTCAAAACACTAACACTCGTGGGATAACTCATTGCTGAGAAAAGGGAGATCGGGGCAGCGCGGGCAGGATGAGGGATTTCAAACGCGTACCTGCAGCGATCCAAGGGTGAAGCCCACCGTCTGCGTGGAGAACAAGAACGTGAGCGCAAAGACTGTCCATTCATTCTCTTAGACTGTAGAATTTTCTCCAAGTACCTGTGTGAAGGAGATAATTGATCGTTATTGATTTTAAATGGGATTTTGATCACATCACACTTGACAGATTTTCCTCTCAAACTTGTACTGGCTTCCTGTATAGTGACTAGGGCGAACGTCAGCTGGAGAATTAAAGGTGGGCTCCATCCTGTGACTGAGAAACAATTACCGGATAAGTAGGTGCTGAAAATGCTTTTCTTTTTTGTTCTGCCATGAATGCCGCG
The DNA here is from genome assembly GCA_030449065.1 of Oceanodroma leucorhoa. Taxonomy (NCBI): domain Eukaryota; kingdom Metazoa; phylum Chordata; class Aves; order Procellariiformes; genus Oceanodroma; species Oceanodroma leucorhoa. The sequence goes on from JASVER010000115.1 coordinate 1,423,425, forward strand.
CAGGCACTGGCAGAAGCTCTCTGCCCTGTCTTGTCCTGGGCAAAGCCTCTCCTGAGCCACTGCCAAGACTACGCATGTATCCCCACAGCATGGCAGTCCCCGCACCAGGGAAGTCAGAGAACAATCAAGTACTAACAGCCTGATGCTTCTGATTTAGGGATCCTGTCTTGCGATTCGTTTAACATAGGTAACAGGATGTCATATAGTCCGACCCTTTGCAGGAAAAAGCCTTTAAAAAAAAAAAAAAAAAAAAAAAGCCTGAGATCTAGGGCTAATAGTTCCTGAGTACCATTTTTTTTTTTAAATCATTGTTTAATTTGTTGTTTGTTTTAATAGAAGCATGGTACTGGCCCTTGAAAAGGGGACAGCAGCTGGTCACTGTTGTTAACACATTAATATTTCTCACTGTGACTTACGTTGCTTTATCATTGCCTATAATATCTTTTAAGCATGCGAGTGTTTGTGTATATGCATCCTCCTTGGATCAGTTTAAGTGAGCTAAATTAGTTGTGGTTTTTTTTTAATGGAACATTCTGACATTGTACAAAGTTTTAGGTTTTTTTTTCCAGTAGCCCTTCTTTTTGCTGTGTATACAGAAGTCTCATGTAGAGAACTTTCTAAAATAAAGTGTGAATATTTTTATTACTCCTTTGTACAGTATTCTAAGAGAAACTAATAAAGTAAGTATTCATGTAAAAACTGGTGTTTGATTCCTTGAATTTTTACATGGACAGGTTTTTGCTTTTGAACAAGCACGGCAAATGAACACTATGTGGCAATTCCAAGCCCCCCAAGTGCTGGACTGCAGCAAAGCAAAGAGCTCGCAGCGCACCGCACGGATCCCTTCGCAGGGGACCGCAGCGGCGTCACAAACCCTCCGCTACCAACAACGAGCCATAAAGCACGGAACCGCGTGCGCATCGCCGGTCCCTGCAAGTTAATGACTCCAGTAACATCGTATTGTCCCCTTGGCTACACCACACCTAATTAGTTAGCKCTCTCACAGGTTTAGTGAAATCCTGAACCAGAACACACCGTTCCTCATCTTAACGGATCAGAAGTATAAAGGAAAAACAGAACCACGCTAAAAATTAAACAAATCTTATAGGAATGATACATCTGTAGAACAAGTTAAGTTATCCACAGACACTGTAACGGATCATGACAGGCTGCCTCAGGTCAACGACTGAAACTTTCCGGAGGAAGAATTAGGCAAGCAACAGGCTTTTTGCGCCCTAATTTAGCAGATGCTTCCGGACCTCCGATGGGAAGGCGGGGAGAGCGCATTTCGCCAGCCCTGATGCTTTAAAGAGGCGACATCGCTTCAGAAGCCCAGTGGACTGCTCTGCACGTTGCCCACCGACGGCAGATGAGAAGCCGTTCGCTCCACAAATAGGCAAGTACATTTTTAAGAGCTCTCGGTAGGGAAGAGGGGTGGAGCAAACTGTCTGTTAAGTGTTCTGGTTTAGTTTTTCTCTCTTTTTGAAGTCTCCCAAGGGAATGAGTCCTGTAGGTACTACTAAAATGATCCCATATTAAGCACACAAGACCATCTCCCCTCCCCAGCTCCATCGCCTACAACACGCCATCCTTTGTGATGGGACAGTCTTTCTACTTTCTGGAAAAAACTGGACTAAGTCAGTCTCTCTTTTCAGACCCCTGTGGGACATTAGGAAGAGGGAAGATATCCCCCCCTCACCTGCTCAACTGAACTGTGAACAGGGATCAGCGTTTCTTCGCTAACAAGACTTGATAAAGTAGGGTGCAGAAGAGGGGAAAGATCYGCACGCTTTTCTTCTCAGTAAGTGCACGAAGTTCTTCCATTTGTAGATCAAATTTGTTCTTCATCAGGTCTTCAGTACACCAACTGAAGCAAGAAGCAAAACTGAAACTTTGGAGTAAAAACAAGCTGCAACAGGAAACCAACAGTGATTTTGTTTCTGCCTCTCAAAAACCCAGCTCTCCTCTGCGGGGGATACAAGCAGAGAACCAGGGCATGCCCACATAGCTGTGCTGGGATGATTCTTTTACATTTTGRGGGAGATTTGCAATAGAACAAGCTCTCCTACTTCCCCCCCTCAACCCACTGTTCACCTCTCAGCACTTTCACTTCCTTGCAGTAAGACTTAGACGCAATCATTTTTCTAACGCTCTATTTCGAAACAACGCTAAACCATTCCTGTCTGCCAGGCAAGAAGATGCACAGGGAAAAACACTGAAGCAGTAAAAAACAGCAAGAAATTGCTCAAGCTTTTTTCTTTTTAAACTTACATCAGAGCGATGCATTAATTAAAGATTAAAGCATTTAGGACCATGATAGGTCCTAGGCTAAGGAGCAATGYCTAGTTTAGTAATGAAAATTATTATGGTATGTACCGGTATATGCAACAAAATATCTTAATTGAAAGGACGGTAACAGACTCCAGGGCTGAAGATCAGCTCCCTCGGAGACGGCTAGCGGGGTTCTCGGTCTGCACGACGACTGGGAGCTCACCAAAGAGGGATGAGTCTAAACGAGCCTCATCAGCAAGCCACAGCTTCTACTCCTACCCCTCCAAATGCTCCCCCATTGTCCTGGTTTCAGCTGGGATAGAATTAAACTTCTTCCTAGTGCCGRSTTTTGGATTTCGTATGAGAAGAATGTTGATAACACACTGATGGTTTTAGTTGTTGCTAAGCAGTGCTTACACTAGTCAAGGACTTCTCAGCTTCCCATGCTGTGCCAGGTGCACGGGGAGCTGGGAGGGAGCACAGCCAGGGCAGCTGACCCAACTGGCCAATGGGGTACTCCATACCGTATGACRTCATGCTCAGTATATAAATAGGGGGCGTGGTCCAGGAAGTAGCGATCGCGGTTTGGTTATCGGTCAGCGGGTGGTGAGCAATTGCATTGTGCATCACTCATTTTGTATATTTACCATTATTATTATTATCCCTTCCTTTTCTATTCTATTAAACTGTCTATATCTCAATCCACAAGTTTTACTTTTTTTTTTCCCCCCAATTTTCTCCCCCATCCCACTGTGGGGGGGGGGAGCGAGCGAGTGGCTGTGTGGTGTTTGGCTGCCTGCCGGGTTAAACCACAACACCCATAGGCAATCCTATGAAAGCTGTGTCCTTGTACTAACGTGGGCTTTTTTGGGTTACCATCGATTTTGAAAAGTTCTTAATAATTAAAGTAACATATTTTGTTACAACCTTCTGCTTGTATTTCAAGTAATTTTGCTTAACTTGTCTTGCCTCTTTCCTAAGGCACAAGTACACTTCGCTTTGATTGAAAAATTCATCCAGCCGCAGCAGAATGTTTAAAAAAGTCACGCAATCCATAGTAAATCAGATGGATCCAACAGGAGACCTGGTCCCAGTTCACAGCATCTTAGACCACGAACATTTCAGACCCCTCTGTCTAGTGAGAAGAAAAAGAAAGGCCATATTCCACCCATCTCCCTGCTACAAACGGACATGGTACAGACTCGACGATGTGCTGCTGCCTGGAGAAGACAACAAAAGCACAGGTAAAGCCCAYATTTATCATTCTTAAGTTCACAATTTCCACAGACAAAACATGTGGATCATTTGCGGCCGAACTCTACCAGTTCCATCTTTCTTGTGTGCGCAATAGCTGTAATACTGAGTCTGTGTAAACATGCTTAAGCTAATGCATCAAATTATTTCAGAGTCCCTCTTTCCCAACAAAGATGGTCAAGATTCAAGGCAATTTACAGTCAAAAAAAGCACCAGTGACAGAGTTGATGGGAGTCTAAGCCTTTGTGTTGACCCTACAAGCGTCGAGCTGAAAGGAGCTGCCTCCTTGTCCAAAGGGTGGTCCATCAAGCTGGAGAAGAAGTATGTACCAGTACCGGAACTTGAGACGCTGAAAACAGAAAGGTAAGGCAGGCACAAAGGGACAACGTGCTCTCCGGTCACCCTCCTCTACCCCACGCCAGGTCACGCAATGGTTTTTCAACAGCCAAAACCCAAGATTAAGACCCGAGAGCGTGCATCCTCCCTAACTATGCATACTTTTGGAGGACAGCAGAGAGAGGCGGTAAAGATTCCTTACACAGCTTTGCAACACTTATAGATTTCTTTAATTCAGAAAGTGGGGACACCTCAACATGGAGTCAAGCCATYTTTTCTCATGGTTTGTAGCTGGAGAGGAGCATACAGATCAGGACAGATCACCTGCATGACCTGCTAGGCCACAGCCTCACTGCCCCGGTCCCCCTCACACGTAGAAGGGGAATGCATTGAGGACAGCAAGAATTACAGCCCGTTTTCTGCCACCTTTTTCCCCCAGAAGCCCCTTATATCGTGATATTTACGTGTACTCATGTAACGTGAAAGGACGCAAGCAGAAGGCTTTTGGCTCCAAGCAGGCTACGGTACTTCTGTCGTAACTCACAGAAAACCAGACACTTTTAGCCAGGATATTGCATCCTTTTTCTCTTTTAGAAAAATTAATATGAATCACTCCTTCATTCAACAACTAAAGAAAACACGACAAAATTTATACGTGGTTCACGAAACAATAGAAACCTCAGAGGAAGCCAGCTRCGAGGAATCCACCAAGGCAGAGGGGAGCTTCATGACCCAGCTTTACGCCAAGTTTTGTGCGAAGGTTTGATTTCTCTTCAGCCTCAGGAGTCAGTCCTTCCCGAGCACCCGCACACCATGCAGGCCTAGTGACAGATTTTTCTTCATTGACCAGGGCACCAGAGAGAACCAACAAAGCATAACGATACCCAAGGGCTGCACCCTGGCGTTCAGGGCAATCCAGCTGGCCATTACAGATGGATCATGGGGTAAGTAACTTTCAGAAACTACCAACTCCTCCATTCAGGAGACAATGCAGAAGAGGAAAAACATTTTCTGAAGTATCATTCAGCCTCACGGCCACCCTTACCTCATTTGCAAGCACATGAGCACATGCAGTATGAGTGACAGAAGTTACCTGGGAAAAGGCCGTACAGAGTACGTAAGTTAAAAGAGCTTCTTGGGGAAGAGATGCAGTTTTGGGGGGGGTGGTAAGGAAATGAAAGAGGGATACTGGAAGTCTCAGCTCTAAATTTCAGGAACTGCAGAGCTCCTGTTGAAAAACAGCATTGGAGGGCAGAGGTTCATTTTGTTTTCTCTTCCTACTCAGGAGAAGAGAGCCAGGGAGAAAACAGGGTGGCTGACCCTTCAGTGGGAAGACTGGCTTATTTAAAAGTAAAAGACTCTTATGCTGGATAGGTAGAGAGAGGACTGAGATCCACAAAACCTGCTGCAGGATTTGAGAGACCACATTTGGCTCACTTCCCCTATGCTCTGTGCTCCCCACGCCTGCTCGTTGAGCATAAGCTGTCGTTTTAATTTACTTGTATTTTAACACACATACTGGCCAATACAGACCCTAACAAAAGGCATGTGACAGTAGGGAATGATGTCTAGGAATAATGAGTTTTGAATGAACGGGCAGAAGACAGATGCGCTGGAGAAGAGCGCAAACACCAGTCTGACCTACGACTAGCACGTGAGATTTCAGGCCTGGGATACAGTATCTTCAGCCTTAAAAACAACCCCGGTACAAAAAATACCTATCCAGCTTCAAGTATTTGTCTAAATCAGCAATGTCCTTTTCATCCCGTCGCAGATCTTGATTATTTCCCAGAAGCAAGCAGATCAATATTCGTATCTGATGGTAAGCAATGTATTTTACTATTTCCACTTGCACTACTTTTACCCCCTCTGGGTAAGATGGAATCTCTCAGGATAAACACAAACCACCAAAAGAGATGTTTTTACTGTAGAGTACTGCCTATCACCTGAGACGTGGCAACTGTCCAACTCAAAATTGCATATCACTTTCAAAAATATTCATAGAAATGTTTCAAATTCTAAATTTAGGGGCACCAGGGAACTTATTGTGGGATTGTCTAGTTTACAAGTGACATATTTGGACTCTTTCTGGTTTTCAGGTTTCTCACAAGGCAAATTAGGAGCACTGGAGAAAGAAGTTAAAGAGAATTGTCAAATTTTCTCCAAGTTGTCTTCTGATCTGCTCGTCATATTTTTAAAAGCCATCAAAGCCGTGATGAGAGACAGGAACCTCTTTCAAGAACTGAACCAGAAAGTAAGCAAAGTTCTTCTTCCTGCCAGGATTTATAAATACAGAGACATCCATGATCATATCCCTTGCCCCAGAAGCCATCTCTCCTGTGCCACAACTATCAATCCAAAAATCCTTCACTCAGCACATCTGTCTGGTCTTCATCACCATACAGAGAAAGGAGGTGCTCAGGACAGAGTCAACTGCTGAAATACGTCCTGAATATAGCCTAGCAGATTTACCTGAAGRTATCAAACCATTTCAGTTTCATATTCTGTCTTTAACTGGAGCCAGTGTGAATGCTAAAGCCTCAACTACAGCCTCATGAATAGATTAGGGAGGGCAGACACATACTAAACGACTGTTCACATGCTTCTGTAGTTAGACTGCAAGGGACTACCGGCAGCCTCTTCTCTTAAATCCTGATGTTTCTTTTTCTCATCCCCTCAGATGGAAGCCATTCTTGATGAAACTGGCAGTTGCGAGTTGAAAACAGAAAGCCCAGACTTAAAAGACCTGTTGAGCAKCTTACAGAATTCTTCAGCAGATCATCTCCTTAAGCTGGCAGGAGCAATCACCTACACTCTTGACGCATTACACGGTAAGGCTTTCTGGCCATTTTCATAGAGAAATCCAGAATATATGAAGAGCATTCCTACCAACAAGACTAGCAGAATACAGAAAACTTACAGAGCGTGAGAGACTTGCAGAGGATTTATGTAAAATCATTTCTTAGATTGTGGGAATGAAGGTGGTTTACGCTGAGAGCACAGACCTGGCCGAGGCAGCCGCTGTTCAGCGACAGTTGGAGAGTCGCAGAGCAGCGGCTGCCAGGAGCACGACGCCGAATTACCACTCGGTCCAGGAACAGCGTGCCCAAGGGGATCCTCGAAAASAGGGCTTGAAATCAGAATTAAAATGTGGGTAAAGAGGGCAAGATCACCTTACAGAAGGAGCAGTGCAAATTCCAGGGTGCTTTTCCCAAGGCTGCCACAAAACATGGTTTGAACCTCCCCTTGCCCCCTTGGTCTCTGCACTCCATGTCAGTCACCTGTACAGAGCAACASCTGCACTCGTCGCACAGGGAGGCCACGCCAATAATTTAGTTTAAAACATCTGAAGAACTTTTGACCAAACAGGCATTGCCTGCAAGACAGTTGAGGGTYGCCCTTCACATCTCGCCAGTTGTCTCCGAAACATCGGTGGTGGGTTTTTGGTACCAACCTGTTTTAATTCTGCAGAGCTAACGGAGGATCAGCTGCTGCTATTGCTAGAGTCTTTGGAAGAGAAGGCTGTGTCCCAACAGCTGAGGCTGGTGAGCGAACATGCATCGCGTTTGGCTCAAAACGAAGGGGCGGGGGGGGTGTTATTTTAAGTAAAGCAACATTTGGATGATGATATAGGTAGCAGTATCACAACTTAAGGTGACACTGGGAAGAAAGGAAGGAATAATTGCTTCAAAACTTGGCAGAGATCGGAATACTCACTTTGAGAGAAATCACCCCAAGACATGAAGACCTAAGATTTCTATCCACTGTTTTGCTGATAATAAACATTAAATTGGACACAGCTGACTACCATTTTTCTTGAAATGGCAGTCAGAATTTTCTGGCTTCTTTGGCACCAGATTAAAAAAAAAAAAAAAAAACCACACACAAAAAACCCACACAACACAAAAACACACTACAGTTTTAATTTCTTGGACATAACTAATTCACAAGAAACCGGGAACTGAATACATGCGCACRATAATCTTTCAGGGTGAGAAGTCCCATATATAAGTGTGGATTAATTAGTGTGCCTGTAAGATGGTAAAGCATTTCACAAGTCAAARAGATCATTTACTTACTTAACGACTTCCACAGATGGGAGTATTAAAATACTGATTTTGCTTTTTTTGTTGTTGTTGCTGCGAAGGTTGAGAGCATCTTGGAACATGACATAGAACATGGGAAGGGGCGTTTCAGCGTGGATGCCAGCGTGCTCTCCTTCTCAAGGGAGAAGGAACAAAAATTAACCATTGCAATGGTTGAGATGAGTGGAGTGAAGCTCCAGGAAGACGGATCTGCTGCCTGTACGGAAGAAGCCTTCTCGGCCGTAGCAGCACTGTACGTGTCTCTGTACGTCCTCGATCTTCTGAGTAACTCGGATTAGGTTACACGTGTCCTCCCRTTAGGGATGATTTAAAGGCAATCACTTGACAATGTATTTGAAAGTCTCTTACTGCAAGACAGTTCCTCTCTCCAAACTTTACCCCTACATAGGTGAGGCTTTCCTTGTTAATGCTCAGTGCTGATTTGACATGAGTAGGACAAGCAGACTTAGGGCAAGAAAACTCCTTATGGAAGCCAGATACCAAAATCTATTTTTCTTTCCCCCCATATGAACACAGAGTGCCAACTGAAAAATCCACTAGCCCCAATAATCACAAGCCTGTCAGCTGCACTTTATGTGATCTTGGTTTTCCTAAAAAAATGCTAGCACACAGCCACTCATGCAAYCAATAAGGCACAAAGGAATAAATCAGCAATAATTCACTTACCCTGGTCACACCTGCGATTCGTGTGTGACCCAGTAAGCTGCTAAGTGTTAGAAAGCTGTGGGCTCTGAGCATTTTAGYGATGCACACCTGGTAAAACATCACACGATCACCCCCCCACCAGCAGCAGCAAGGAATAAATTACAACATTTCAGAACAACGCTACAAATACTTTGATGACTGCTTTATAAATAAAGAGAATAATTTCTTACTGAGTAACTGGACGTTCTTAAAGGCAATTTTTTAACCTGCAGGTATTTTCAGTCACCCAGCGGTGCTGGAGGCCCGGCTCCCCTCAGGCTCCCGGGGGAAGGGGGTGCCCTCAGCAAGGGGTGGTGCTGCTTACCTGRGTGGTCACTGGGGGCACCGCCAGCACGAGTGGCCTGGCCATGCTCTGCACCAGCTATGAGGGGAGCACAGCCCCGGCCCCAAGCCCCTCAAAGGCGGGGGGTGAGGGGGGGAACGGCGGCCGCTCCCCGGGGCAGAGCCCTGGCCTCGCACCTCGCCTCAGCGCGGCAGGCGAGAAGCGCCCGCGCATGCGCCACAGAACAGGCGGGAACAGCCGAGCGTCTGTCGGAAACACCCGAGAGCGTGGCAGAAATACCCGAGCGTCTGTCGGAAACACCCGAGAGCGTAGCGGAAATACCCGAG
>JASVER010000115.1:1433739-1464246 GCA_030449065.1 Oceanodroma leucorhoa
ACGTGGGGGAGAGATGCTGGGAAGCGTGTTGGAGGAGGGGAATGGGGGGATCACAGCGGGGGAGAAGGGAGTTGGGGGRGGGCCCTGTGAGGGAAAGGGAGGTGGGAGGTGTGGTTTTGGGGGAACCCCTGGGAGGGTCCCTCTGAGGACGGGCTGTGAGGGGCAGGGGGAGCTGCAGAGACGCTGTGGTGGGACCCCACGGGGCTGCAGAGGGGGGGCTGGAGCCCTGAGGGTGAATGAGGGCGAAGGGACCTCGGGGGGGGGGGTCCTCTCCAGCCCCCTGCCCCGAGCAGGGACGGCCGCAGGGTCGGGTCACGCAGCCCCGAGCGGCCGGAGGGACCCAACAGCGGCAGGACGGGGCACTCGGTACCCGGAGGGATCCTTCGGCGGAGGATCGGGGGAGACGCGCGCTGACGGCGCGTCCCTCGGGCTCCCGCAGATATCAAGGAGCACGTGAGGCAGCTGGAGAAAGCCGTGTCGGGGAAGGAGCCGCGCTACGTCCTGCGCGCTCTGCGGGCTCTGCCCTCCACCTCCCGCCGACTCAACTCCAACGTGCTTCACAAAGCCATCAACGGCTTCTTCACCTCCAACAGCACCATGCGGGACTTCCTCCTCGGCTTCCTGGAGGAGGTACGGCCGCAGGGGATGGGGAGAGACCGCCGGCTGCCGAGGGGACGCCTTTCCCGCACTGAGGAGCCTCCGGAGCGCTGCCGGGCGGGGCGGGAGGGCACCGGGAACAGCGAGGGCTTGGGGACGCTCGGGACACGCAGCCCGCCGTGAGACGGGTCGCTGCAGCTCTTGGCAGGGGAGGGACTGTCGTGCCAGCAGCCGGGGCTGGCTCTCGTCACGCCTCAGGCAGAGCTGTCACCGGGCTGGGGACGGGCCCGGCTGCAGGCGGAGGCGTGAGGAGCGCTGGGCGGGCGGGCGCGACGTGGGAGGCCGGGGGTCCAGCCCGTCTCTCTCCCCCCTCCCCCAGTCCATGGACACGGAAGCCGAGCTGCAGTTTCGCCCGCGGACRGGGAAGGCGGCCTCAGCCCCTCTCCTGCCAGAAGTGGAGACCTACCTCCAGCTGCTTCTCGTCATCTACCTGATGAACAGCAAGCGATACCCGGAGGTGAGATTCCCTGAGCTGCCGGCTCYGAGGCTGAGCTCTTCCTGTGGCGCTCCTGCTCCAGGCAGGGTCTGGAGGCCCTCGGGGACCTGCCTCTGTAGCCCCGCACTTTCCCCTTTGTTTCAGCTGCGTTTGGAGGCAGTCCCCGGGCTCAGTCCCGCAGCCCGGGYCGTCTCTGCGCTGCCCGAGCAGCAGTTCCTCTGCTCTGACCTCTCTTCCCCTCCTGCAGGCTCAGAAAGTGTCCGACGACCTGATGCAGAAGATCAGTTCCCAAAACCGCCGGGCCCTTGACCTGGTGGTGGCAAAATGTTACTACTACCACTCCCGCGTCTACGAATTCCTGAATAAACTCGACGTGGTCAGGAGGTGGGGTGGATCCTGCCTGCGGGCTCTCCCTCGGCTGGGTCCCGCGCGCCCCGCTGAGCCGGGCTGTCCCTTCCCTCCTCCCTGACACCTTCTCTCCCTTCCCTGCAGCTTCCTGCACGCCCGGCTGCGGACGGCCACGCTGCGCCACGATGCGGACGGGCAGGCCACCCTCCTGAACCTGCTGCTGAGGAACTATCTCCACTACAACCTCTATGACCAAGCAGAAAAACTAGTCTCCAAATCCGTGTTTCCCGAGCAGGCCAACAACAACGAGTGGGCTCGGTACCTCTATTACACAGGTGAGACCCAGAGGGTCCCGCACGGCTCGGGCTGCACCCCAGATCTCTGGTTCCTCAGAGAACCCGTTGGAGCAGCTGGAGATGAGGCTTCCAGGCAGGATTTGAAGCCCCACCCGGGTGGATCCAGCTGGATTCACCCGGCGGCTTTTCCCAAYGCCTTCCGCCCCGTGTGAACGCAGGGCGCATCAAGGCCATCCAGCTGGAGTACTCGGAGGCGCGGAGGACCATGACGAACGCCCTGCGGAAGGCGCCGCAGCACACGGCCGTCGGCTTCAAGCAGACGGTGAGCGGGGACGGGAACCGCGGTGGGGTCCGGTGCCTCGGGGGTCCCCAGGGCCCTGCCTYGGGGGTCGGGCCCCGCCGGGACTCAGCGTCTCTTTTCTGCTCAAGGTGCACAAGCTGCTCATCGTGGTGGAACTGCTGCTCGGGGAGATCCCGGACAGGCTCCAGTTCAGACAACCCTCGCTCAAGCGGTCGCTCATGCCCTACTTCCTCCTGACTCAGGGTACGACCGGCCGCTCCCGCCCGCGCTCGGTCCCTCGCAGCGACGTCCCGGGCTTCGGGGGAGCGGGAAGCCCTGGGGGGGGAGCGGGGGGAGTTTCTCTCCTCTGCCCAGCTGCAGATTCCACCTGGGGAGGAGGAGGAGGCAGCTCCGGAGAGGAGGGGATGGCAGGCCTGGGCCTCAGCCCTGCCTCGCCTTCCCCGCCGCCCCTCGCCCCTTCCCCCGTTAACGCCTTCTCTCCTCCAGCCGTCAGGACCGGGAACCTGGCCAAGTTCAACCAAGTCCTCGATCAGTTTGGGGACAAGTTCCAGGCCGACGGCACCTACACCCTGATCATCCGCCTGAGGCACAACGTCATCAAGACAGGTACGAGACCGGCGCTGCGGCGTTCGGGGCTTGGCGGGCCCGGGGCTGCCTGGCCCGGGGGGCTCCACTGGCCTTCCTCCCCGCAGGTGTCCGCATGATCAGCCTCTCCTATTCTCGCATCTCCCTGGCCGACATTGCCCAGAAGCTGCAGCTGGACAGTCCGGAGGATGCGGAGTTCATCGTCGCCAAGGTAGCTGCCTGCRACGTCCCGTCCCCCCGGGTGCGGGGCTGCCCCCAGCCCCCCCTTTCCTTGCGGCTGGCCTCGCTCTCCTGCCGCGCTGCCTCTGCCCGGCGGCTGCTGGTTTTAGGTTGAGGCCCCTCCCGGGGCTGCTGGGGACACTCAAGGGCACCAAGTCCCCTCTCTGTGCGCTGTGTCCTGAGCCCACCGCTCCTGTCACAGCAGCCAGCTCCTCCCTTCACCCTAAACTGCTGCCTCAGCCCTCGGAGACAGCGGGTGCCCTGACCGCGTGCCCTCCGGCTTGCAGGCCATTCGGGACGGCGTGATCGAGGCCAGCATTAACCACGAGAAGGGCTACGTCCAGTCGAAGGAAATGATCGACATCTACTCCACCCGGGAGCCCCAGCTGGCGTTTCACCAGCGCATCTCTTTCTGCCTCGACATCCACAACATGTCGGTCAAGGTGAGCGCGGCAGGGCCCCGGGCGGGGGGCTGGCAGGGCCCGGCTGGAGAGGGCAGCGGGGCGGAGTTGGGGCGTTTCTCACCTCGGAGCTTCTCCTCTCCTTTTTTTTCCAGGCCATGAGGTTCCCACCCAAATCTTATAACAAGGACTTGGAATCTGCAGAGGTGAGATCTCGTCTGGGGCTCTGCAGCCTGCTGCCAGAAACCGCTCGTGCGGCAGCCACCGAGGCCACGGGAAGGACGCGGCTCCCCTCCGACTGCCACCAACCTCTGCCTTTGCCTTCCAGGAGCGCCGGGAGCGCGAGCAGCAGGACCTGGAGTTCGCAAAGGAGATGGCAGAGGACGATGATGACGGTTTTCCGTGACCCTCTGGCCTGGCTGTATTTTTTTATTTGTCCCTAGGGAAGATGCTGACTGAGCAGAGCTCCCCCACGCAGCCCCGGTCCCCCGTCTGCCTTTCTTTTAAAAATACCTGCATGTCCGTACTGTGGGAGGGGAACACGGGGGTTCCCTGGGCCCGGCCACAGGCCCTGCTCTCCCGTCCCCCTGCCGCCCGCAGCGGGAACCCCCTTCCCCAATAAACAAACGTTCTTTTAAGGTTGCTTGTGGTCACGGTCGTTGCTGAGCCCGGCAGAGGCGCAGACCAGCCCATGAATTGGGAGCTCCTGGGGAAGCAGGGCCAGGGCAGGAGCGCGGCTCCGCGGGTGCCCCCAGCTCTCGCAACAATAATGGGGTCAAATTTTGTTAAGCTTCAATTATGACTTTTAAAATAAAAGTTGCAAAAACACCAGCCTGGCCTGCTCCTGCCGTGGGTTTGTTGTGACCGTGAGCGCGTCTGGGGTGACTTCGGTTACCTGCTCCCCTCCCCGGGCTGGGGACTGGACCTGGCGTCCCGGCTGTGCCGGGACCGGCCCCAGCAGCTCAGGGACGCGGTGCCGGGGGCTCCGGGGGCCAGCCCGGGCCCGGAGGGCAGCAGCAGGGCTGGGCAGGGAGCACCCCGGCTGGCGAGGACAGGCCCCGTCTGCCCCAGTCCTCGGATCCTCTCCCAAAAACCGCTTTGTTCTGCTGCCGCAAAGGCCGGAGCAGGGATTACCGGGGCCAGCTGAGCCCCCYCACCCTGCCGGGAAAGGCGCAGGGGTCAGGCTGCGCCCCCCTTGCGTCCCACCAGCCCCACGGGCACCGGCTCTGGAGGGCGATGGGGACAGGGGACGCGCAGCCACCCCGAGTGGGTCCCACCAGCATCTGGGACCAGCTGGGCTCATCCTCTGGGGAAATCTGGGAATCTCCCGGTGTGCCTGTGCCGGGCCGGCAGCCAGGGGCTGAGGATCGAGTGGGGGGCTGCCCCAGGGCMATGTCCCCGCTCTGGGGCCACCCCTGGGGTCCCTGGGCCAGACCCCACCGGCCAGGGCAGAGCAGGGAAGGCGAGAGCCCAGCCAGCACCGGGAAGTGCCGGATCCGGCACAGGGACACCTTGGAAGCGCTCGCTTCTTGTCGGATGCCGGGCAGGGGCTGAGGGTGCCCGGGTCAGGCCCCGTGGAGAGGAAGAGTGGCCACGAGGCAGAACCGCAGCGGGGCGGGTGCCRGGGCCGGGCTGGGCAGTGCTGGCCCCGGGGGCGGTTGTGCTGGGCCAGCTCCGCCACCCGTGCCCCGACGCCCACGGGGTTTCGGGTCCGGCCACCACTTCCTTCCTTGGAAAGCTGACGGGGGCTTTAGGCCCCATCAGGCGCTGATTCACATCCCCCCCAATTCCTGAAAGCACCGACCTGCTGAGATGGCAGCTCCGCTCTGGGAAACAGGGTCCTCCAGGCGCTCGGGCACCCCACGCAAAGCCCCCTCGATAGCCACCCGCTCCGGAAGGGCCCTGGCTTCCCCCGGCTCCGGGGATGGCACAGGCAGAGCCAGGAGGGGGTTTCTCCTGGGAAATCCCATGAACAGGCTCCGCYGCCGAGGTCCTTTCACGCAGCCTGAGGGCAGAACACTAGTTCTGTCAGGTCCTGGGAAGGGAAGTCATCATTAGGTTTCAGAGTTAACACCTGCCTYGTGCTGGGCGAGGCCCTGGGTGATGCTCACGGATTGGCTGCAGCTGCCGGGGGTTCCTTTCCCCAGCTGGAGGCGGGAGCAGCCCCCAGGGCCTGGGGCTCTCTGCCAGCCGTACCCCGTGGGCTGCACCCCGCCGATGCGCGACCCCTCCCGCTGCGCGCCGAGGTCTGCAACGTGCGAGGACGGGGGTCCCGTCCCCACCCCCGTCCCCATGACCTGCAGTGATGGGACCCAGGCCGGGGGTTGGTGGCACAGAGTGAGACCCCCTGGCTCAGCGCTGCCCCGGGGTCACCCTGCCCGGCCCCCCCCCCAGGCCCCGGGGCGGCCCGTGCCAGGCAGGAGCTGGCCCAGCTGGCACCGGCCCAGCAGATCATCCTGGAAGCACTTGCGGGAACCGGCACGAGCCAAAATTCCCACGTCAGAGCGGCGGGGCCACGGCGGGGCAGGGAGCAGCCGGCCCCRCTCCCAGGGCTGCCCTGGCAGCCGCTTCCCCGAAGGGGCAGGCGGGGACGGCCCCTCGGCAGGGGGGGGTCGGGCCCCCCGATGCAGCTGAGTGCTCGGTGCTGCACACAGGGACGCTGAGCACGGCCCCGGGGCACCCAGCGGGGCAGGATCTGGCCCCGGGGTGCTGAGCCAGGGTGCCGTGGCCTTGGGCAGATGCCTGGACGGGGTCTCACCTTGGCCACCTCCAGCTGGTCCCACCACCGTGAAGGTCACACCGCCGGTGCCCGCCCTGATGCCGGGGTGAGGGGCTCGGGCAGCTGGCGGGGGTGACGGGGGTGACGTCCACGTGGGCTGGGGATGGTGACGATCCCGGAGGGACACCGGCTGTGAAAAGCCACCGTCCCCTCGCCCGGTCACCTGCGAGTGACCCTGCAGTGCTGGGCAGTGGCCAGCCCGGCCGGCGAGGCGGGAGCCCTGCGAGCGGGTTAATGAGTCACCGAGCCRCCGCCAGCACCGCTCCGGCACCCGCGCCGGTGCCAGGGCTCCGCTGGGCGCCTGCCGCCGCACCGAGGGGCACCGCTGCCCGCCGGCCCTGGGAAARCCCCTGCGGCAGCGAGGTGTGGGCAGCGGCCGGGGGCACCCGGCTCCCAGGATTTGCATGTTGGTGATTAAGACAATGAGGCAATCGACACTGTTGCCACATCAGTGTGAATCCCCGGAGCCCGCTATAAATGCCCTAATCGATGAGGCCGCGCAGAGCCGGGACAGGAGCGAGCTGTGCCGGGCCGGGCCGCGCTTGCAGAGAGGAGACGCTGAGCCGGGCACCATGTGCTCCCTCACCCGTGAGTACCCACAGCCCCGGCACCCGCTGCACCCACAGCACCCGCTGCACCCACAGCACCCGCTGCACCCGCTGCACCCACAGCACCCGCTGCACCCACAGCACCTGCTGCACCCACTGCATCCACTTCCCCCACAGCTCCCACGGCCCCCACAGCTCCCACGGCCCCCACTGCACCCATAAAACCCACCCTACCCGTAGCACCCACTGCACCTGAGCACTCACAGCACTCGCTGCACCCGCTGCACCCGCACACCCCGAGCCCCCAGCCCACTGCCCCAGGGCCCCGGCACCGTGGGGCTGGTGGGACGCAGGGAGCGCCCGGTCCCTCTCCCCCTTTCGGGGGGTCTCTGCCCCTTCCCCAGGCTGCGTCGGTGCCGCCATCCCTGGGGGGCACCTGCTTGCTGAGCCCAGAGCCCGGCGCTGGGTCGGGGCCGGGTGTCCCCCACGGGTGGGTGCTGAGCCGCTGTCCCCGCAGGCGTGCTGGGGCTGCTGCTGGGCGCGCTGCTGTGGGCRCCGTGGCGGGCGCTGCACGGGGCGCCGCTGGCCGAGCTCTCGGGGGACCAGGACTTCCAGCTCTTCCTGCACAAGAACCTCGAGTTCACCCGCAAGATCAAGGGGGACGTGGCCGCGCTGCAGCGCGTGGTGGTGAGTCCCGGGTGCCGCGGCGGGGGGGGGACGGTGGCCGTGGGTGCTGCGGGGTCACAGATAAGGTGACCTTCYCCTCCCCGGCCTTATCGGCACCGCAAGGCGAGGAGCCAGCGGCGTCCCCGGTGCTTCAGCCTCCTGCTGCGCTGCTCAGCCCCGGGGTCCTGGGGCACCCGCAGGGGCTCTGGCCATGCGCAGACCCGCTGCTCCCTCGGGGACACGTGGGGACCCCCCCGGGGCACGCACCGGCCGGCGCAGYCGTGCCGTGGTTTGCTCTTGTCCCGTCCCCATCTCACCGGGCGGCAGGTCCACCCCATCCCCTCCCTCCTCCTGGCTGGGCTGTAGGGGGGGTCCCGCACCCCAGGGATGGGCTGTCGGGGGGCGGCGGGGTCCTCCGGCCACCCTGACCCCGTCCCCCTCGGCCGCAGTGTGACACCTTCCAGCTGTGCAAGGAGGAGGAGCTGCTGCTGGTGCGGCAGGACCTGGGCATCGCGCAGGTGCCGCTGGAGCAGTGCCACAGCCGCACCTTCCAGGCGGTGAGTGCGGGCAGCCCACCCCTGCCACGAGCTGGCCGGTCTCAGCCCCGCCGGCTTCGCCGCCGCTCGGGGCAGCCCAAAGGCCGCCGTGGCTCGGGGCGCGGTGGCCGGGCCGTGCCGAGTCCCGCTGACCGCGCCGTGCCCGCCCGCAGGAGGCCTGCTTCAGCCAGATCCGYGCCGGGCTCCGCGCCTACCACGGCTCCCTCGCCGCCGTCCTGGAGCTGCTGCCCGGGCACGCCGGGCTGGTGGAGACCCTGCAGCTGGACGCTGCCAACCTCTCCTCCAACATCCAGCAGCAGGTGAGGGGGGGAACGGGGGGGTTTGGGGGGACGGGGTGGGCACGCGCGGGGTCTGCATGCCCGGGGAGATGGGGAGGGCAGGCGGGGGCCGCGTTCCTGGGGGGACAGGGAGGGCACGGCAGGGACACGGGGCTCTGCGGCCCTGGGCTCGCAGCAGCTCCGCAGGCACCGCCGGGATGCTGCCGYGCTCCCGGGGCGTCCCTGGGTCCAGAGCTGATGCCTCTGCCCGGCTGCAGGTGGAGGACCTGGGCCTGGCCACGGTGACGTACCCCACGGAGGGCTGGGGCCCCCTCCCCGCCTTCTCCTCCCGCTTCCACCACCAGGTCGGCGGCTTCTTCATCCTGGCCAACTTCCAGCGGTTCCTGGAGACGGCGTACCGGGCGCTGCGGCACCTCGCCCGCCTCTGACACCCGGCCCCGCGCCACCGCAGCCTATTTATTTATGTCCCAGCCTGAGCGTCCTTCCCCGGGAGCGCCYGGCTTTTCTGCTTATTTAATATTTATCGCTATTTATCTGGCTGGGGATGCTCCCCCGCCCATCAGACCCTGAGCAGGGCGGCCGGCCCTGCGGTGGCATCCGTGCACGGATATCTGTGCGCAGCATCACCCTTGTTTAATATTTAAACAAAAGCGTATCTCTGCTACGAGGTTCGGGAGCTGGGCTGAGCCCCCGCCGCTGCCGCGGGCACCGCGTGTGCCTCGGTTTCCCCGCGGCTCGCACAGGGCGCTGCGGGTACCCCTGCAGCATCCCGCCTGGCCGCGGGGAAACCGCCTTCGTCCGCGGATGAAGATGCTTCAGAGCAGCATCTCCCAGGTGTTACTGCTRTTAGGCACAGTGACATTAATATTTATTAGCCATTAGGTAAGGAGGAGGTGCTGTAGGGATGCGGCAGCCTCCCGCGATAAGGTTTTAGGGAGCCCCAGCACCTTTGGGGGGCTGCGGCTTCACTCTGCCAGCACCTGTCCCCCTTCCCTGCTAAACTCAGCGTATTTATTGCAGTTTAACTTATTTGCACCCATCTCCTGGACCAGGGGAGCAGCTCGGTGCTGCCGCAGCGAGCGGGGCCCGGTGGGACGCAGTCCCGTCCGCCCCGTGCCCGGCACAGCCCCGGTGCAGCCCCTGGTCTCGTGGCTGTGCCGGCAGCTCCCACCGGCCCACGCAGCCGTATTTGCGTATCGGAAATTTCACAGCCTGCCCCGGCGGGGCTCTCGAGCGGTGTGTTTTGTACTGTATTTATTGCTGCAGCTGGGTGAGCCCCAGAGAAATACGTGCTATTTTTTTATATGCAACAAAAATGGAAATAAACTCTTATATTTGCTCCAGAGCCCGGGCTCTCTGCCTTTCCTGCCTGCACGGGGGGGGGGATGCTGCGTGGCCGGGGCGTGGGGACACGGGGAGAGAGATGGGACACGGGGGAACGAGCTCATTTCCACCACGGTCGCTGGCACCGGCTCAGCAGTGCCCAGCCCGGTTGCAAACCAGCACCCCCGGCCCTCCTGCCCCCGCAACGTGGCACAAGCCCCCGCGGGCCGGGAAGCGCCTGTGGGGTGGCCGGGTGCAGCCGCCCGGGGCTGGCGGCTTCCTCCCGCACCCGGCAGCGCCGCTTGGGCAAGAGCCGATTCCTAGAAAGCGCCGGAGCCCGCCCGCGCCGGCAGCGCCGAGCCGAGGGTGGCAGCCCGGGGCCACGGGGAGCGGCACCGGCACCGGCACCGGCACCGGCACGGCACCGGCAGCTGGTGCGGGGGCTCACCGCAGCCCCGCAGCACGGAGCATCCCCATCCCGCGCAGGGACGGCCGGGAGGGCGAGCGCAGGCGTGACAAGTGCCCAAGGGCTCTGCTGCGGCAGCGGAGCCGAACTGGGCGCTGTGCCCTCACCGCAGGCCCTGGGGTCGGTGGCAGCCGGGGGTGCCCGGCCCCCCCCCTCTTTTGCTGCTGCCGCAAGGGGAATCTGCCCCAGAGCTGCCCGGGGACGCGCCTGGAGCCCTCCCGGAGCTGCCACGATGGGACAGGACTTCCAGCAGCGAGAAAGACAAGGTGGACGGACAAACGGATGTGCCCGCGTGAAGCCGGCAGAGCCGGGACACCTGGGCATCTCCCCTCGCCCTGGCAAGCCCCYGTGGCCGTCCCCAGCCGGCCCACGGCCTCTCCCCGCTCCCCTGCGGGTGTTTGGCCACCGCGGGCTGTCCCTGCGCTCCCGGGCTTGCCCCAGCCCCGCTTCCTCCCACCGCTCCCACGCTCGCATCCCGTGACCACTGGCATCCCCGCGCCACGCTCAGCCCGGCCACGGCGGAGACRGAGCCGAGCTCCGGTGGGTGCCGGGGGTCCCTGTTCCTGCCTTCGCCCAATTCCCCAGCCCCGGGAAGGGGCAGGCATGAGGCCGGAGCCCCACTGCCGCCCACCGCCCCATCGTCGCCACCCCGCCGCGGGGAAGCCGCTGCTGCCCGTGCTTGTTTGGCCACAGACCCTGCCTGCGGCGGCTCCCCGGAGAGCAACCGGCGAGAGCCATTGCTCCTTCCTCCCCCGGCTTATCAGCCCTTACAGGAAACCCCTTCTCCCGCTCCAGCCCTTTCCTGGAAGGTGAAACGCCGGGCGCCAACACGGAGCGCGGGGCTGCCGCTGGCAAATATTGACAGAGCTGGGAAGGCCGAGAGCACGGGGTCCTGCTCTTTGCTCCGAGCTAACAGTAAAGGGCCAGCCCTGGGGGAGCAGGCGCTGCCGCCAGCCCGGGGCAGAGGTGTCCGGGCAGGTTGGTGCCGGCTCAGTGCCGGATTCACGCCCGAATCAGGCCCGGTGGGGAGCAGCACCGGCCGCRGCACAGCGCGGGCACCGAGCCCTCCGGCGGGGCAGCCCTCGCCCCGCTCGCCCTCCGCGTCCCGCCCCGGGGCGTGCRGCAGCTCCGTCAACCGCTGCGCCCAGCCCCGCGACCCGCTCTCCCTCTGCCCTCGTACCGGGCCGGTGTGTGCCAGCCGGCTGCCGGCCCGGGGCCGGGCTCACGGGAGGCGGCGGGAAGGGGCGGGATGCTCGGGTGTGCGACAGCCAAGGACCAAGCGCTCCCTGGGCCCCCCGACGAGCACCCGCAGCCACCCCAAGCACGGGAAGGCTCCTCCGCCAACCGCAGCCGGGTCTTTCCCTCCGGGAACGTGAGCAGCCAAAGGCTGAGGCCATCCCGGGGAGCAGGCAGGGGTCAGGCAGGCCCCGAGTCACCATCCGGTTGCCTTTTCCCTGGCCACCATTGACCCAAACCCTACGGCACCGCTCCAGGGCCTCCCTGCGCCGCCTTTGGAGCCCCCCAAAACAGGGGCTGTGAACCCCGCTAATGCCGAGGGGAGTAGGAGGCAGAGCACAGCCCCGGGGCTGTGGCAGGGACCAGGCTCTGAGCTGAAGCTCGGCGAGGGGAAGGCTGGTGCCCGGCTCCCCCAGGCACCGCTTCCCCSTTTCTCATGAGTCAAGCAGAAAACGTAAATGAAAGGAGCAGAGGCGAAGGCGTCCCGGCCCTGCCACCCCCTCAGGGTCGGGGTTTCGTGACAGTTACAGGTGGATTCACCCCCGAAGCAGCTGACCGGGTGCCGGGACAGCCCCGCGGAGGAGCCTCTCCCAGCACAAGGCCGGCGCGGGGCTGGCGAGGCCACGGTTACTCACCGGCCGGGGACGCGGGGTGAACTCACGCTCACGTGGAGGAATTTCTAACAAGAATTTGCTTGCAGCTTACGGCGCGGCAGGAAAGCATCTCCGCTCCACCCAGCCGCACATCTGCAGCTGGCCGGCCGCAGGCACCCGCGCCCCAGACGGAGCACCACGGGCAGCCCACCGCCCCCCCGGGCAGCCCACCGCCCTCCCGGGCAGCCCACCGCCCCCCGGGGCAGCCCACCGCCCTCCCGGGCAGCCCACCGCCCCCCCGGGCAGCCCACCGCCCCCCCGGGCTGCTCCGGGGCCGGGGCAGGCGGGTGAGGGACAGAGCGAGTGTGATTTCCCTCCCCTGCCCAGCGCAGGTCTTGGCCACTTACTGTCCCATCACCCCCACCGTCAAGCTTGCCCCGAGATGAGGGTTTTGGGGAGCCCCAGGACCCTGGGGTGCAGTCAGGAAACCAACCAGAAATGAAGCAAAGCCTGGTTCTACAAAAGGATTGAATTAATTATAGAAAAAAAGCAGGGGGTTTGTCTCAGTCTCCGACAGCCCATCGCGAGGCAGCAAGGGGGTGCCTCTGGGCGGCCAAACGCAGGGGGAAGCAGCCCCCAGCGACAGAGGCTGTCCCAGGCATCCCAGTCCCAGGCATCCYAGTCCCAGGCATCCCAGTCCCAGCCCAGCATCCCGGTTCCGAGGGATTTCCCCACGGCTGCCCGGCAGAAGGGAGGTGCTCCGCTCACAGCGCAGCGATGGCCTTGGCAGCAACGCGGCGACCCAGGGGCAGGCTGAGATCCGTGATGGCCAGGACAATTTTGGGACTGGACATAGTGGACACTTTCACCAGCTCCGAAACCTGCCCGGAGAGAGGAGAAAGGCAGCTGAGTCACAGCAGCGCTGGAGACACGAGAGCGGGGCAGCGGGACCGCCCCGGACGTGCCCGTCTGTCCCGTGGGACCAGCACCCTGCGCCCAGGGCGAAGGACGTGACGGCTGCGGGACCCACCATGGTGAAGGGCATGAACTGGAGGATGCTGCCGCGGCTGCCCTGCTCCAGGCAGTCCACGCACTCCTCCATGAACCACTGGACAAACTGGGTGTGGGTGCCGGCTGTCTTGGCCCCCAGGATGGAAGAGATGAGCAGGAAGAGGTTTGCTGTGGAGACAGGGAAATATCAGAAGCCAGGCCGGTTCAGGGAGGCTGGGGGTAGCCCAAGCCTCCCGCACAGGGGACGGGTCCCCACCGCGGTTGGATCCGACCCCCGGGCCAGGCCTCGCCGCCGGGTGCCCCCCTGGGACGCGGCCCCGCCGTTACCTAGCACCCTGTTCAGGGGGTCCCTCATGCTGATGGTGTGAAGCTGGGAGGCGGAGAGCGAGCTGCTCATCGAGCGATCTGTTGGGGAGGAGAACAGGCGTCAGGCCGGGGGGGGGCTGGAATGGCCTCTTGGCCCCCTGGGCCGTGCCAACACGCCCACCCTGGCCAGCTCCGGCTATTCGAGCTCGCCCAGCACTCGGGCTCCAGGAGGGGCTTTGCCACGAGCTACCCCCCGGAGCGGGAGAGGTTCGGACCACGGTCCCCGCCGCCCTCCGTACCCAAACGGGCACGGTCTGCGCTGCTCGGGCACACCGGAGACGCACAGCAGGCAGAGGGTCCGCCTCGGGGTCCCTCTCCGCCGGGGTGCGGGCAGCCCCGGCAGGCAGCGCGGGCCCACGCATGCTGGGTTCGGCTGGACTCGATGATCTTAAAGGTCTTTTCCAACCTTAATGATGATTCTATGATTCTATGCCCCAGGCATGACGGGGCAGAGCAGCCCGGGGAGGGCTCCACACGCTGCCACTGCTGCTCTTGGGGTGTGACACTTCGCTCTTGCACAAGCCAGATTTATTCCGAGTCTGACCAAGTTTAACGACATCTCCAAAGGGTAAGCGTGAGTGAGACCGTGAGTGTGCCTCCCTGCTACTCCCTGTTGGGTTTTAATTGCGGCAGTGACTCGCCCCTGACGCTTCACGAGGGCACGAGCAACGTTAACGCAATGTCACGATCGGGAGAGAAGAGCGGCTCTCTGCCAAGGCGAAGCGATGCGCACGCTACGCGTCCTCGCTCGCCGGGCGGAGCGAGCCAGATGTTCGACAGCTGCACAGCAGCACCCAAATCTCACTCCCAGGCTACAATTTAGCTACCAGAGCTGCGGCACGTCCAACGGACTAGCAGCAAATCTTGGGACAGACCAAGGGGATTTATCTGACCAAACTGCGAAGCGCTGCTGGGCGCTCCTGCGGGAGAGGAACTGGGACATCTCCGGTCCGACGGGACGGGAATCTCCTGGGAAGGCTCTTGTGCAGACCCCGCTGTACACAGCTACTGCCAAAATCAGCAGGACCCACCTTGTGCTGCTCTGAGGATGCTCACCAAAAAAAGAAAGCCCTCCCACACTTTTCTCATGGAATCACGAGTTACGTGGCTGCTGCAGGAAGCAGCATTTCCACATCGCTGCAGCGAACAGCCCAAAAAAGTCCTGAATGTCACTGGAAAGAGGTGGAACTGCCTCAAAAGTTAAAAAAAGATAGTGAAATAAAGGGAAAACCCCGCATTTCAACAGTAATGAAACCAACAAAAACCACAGGTTGATGGATGTGTTGAAAACTAATAAATAAAGAGTAACTTAGGATAAGGGCATCAGGAGAAACAACGACCAAACATCCTGACTCACTGCCCAGGAGTCCAGACAACGTATGTGGGAGCCGTGACAGCACCCCGCTGCGGCAGGAGGGCACGGACACCCCCCCGGCACGTCCTGCCGGAGCTGTCGCAACCCGCGGCACCGCGCTGCGGGGACACAGGGACGTGACTGCAGGGACTCATCAGCTCCGCTCGCTGCCTGGTTAACAGGAGCGGAATTTCAGGATTTAGCCACAGACATCAGGAACGTCACCTCCCGCCACTCTTGCTGCAGCACATCAGCTCTTCGGTCCCACGCAGACTGGCGGGGGGTGACAAGGCTGTAACGAAACCTCCCTGAGCCCCTCGTGCGTGATGCGCTGGGTTGGGTGGCAACGTCACGGAGGGAAGGTGTAACCTCATCCCCCTTCCTAAGTCGTTCTGATCAGACAAATAGCGAGCTTGACCTTTTCTAAGCGCAAAAGCTCCAGAGTAACTCAGCAAAACACACCCGAGCGCTCTAAAKCTTCACCTGGCCAGCTTGGCAAGAGCAGCGTTTTTGTGCCAATACACATTTCACGCCCAGAAACGAGCAGCGAGGCAGGAGGGTGCCTGCCCCAGGAGCCGCCCTCCCTGCCCGCACTTACTGGGGCTGGAGAGGGCGTTGGCATCTTCCTCGTTGGAGCTCAGCAGGCGCATGAGCTTGGAGGGCTGCGTGTCGTCCAGCGGGAAGAGGCTGATGTAATCCTGGGGAGGCAGAGGGGGTTCAGCCCCACCAGCAGCACACGGAGGGGGGATCCTGGCCCCCCTCCCCGGGGCTGGTGACCCACCCTGGGCTCTGCACAGCCCCACGGCCCAGGACTACGATCTCCGTTCCCCCAGAGCATCTCAGCCTGGGCCAACCACGTACGGACCATCTCACTACAGCCCCCCTTCCCCAGAAAAGAGAAAGGAAAACCCCATATTTTAAGGTCAAAGGACCTCAGACAGCCCAGGGAAGCTGGGTAGGGGGTCTGGTCTCAGCTACCCACCCCTCCTGCCACAGACACTCCCCGCTCTTGCGCACAGAGRGCCTCCAACCAAACCCCGCTCCACGCCGGACACACCTCAATATCCTCTCGGTGCCTCTTCTTCTGCCTGGCGGATGCCTGGCCCTTGTTGTGGGAGGAGTAGGAGCTCAGGGCACACCAGACGGAGAGCCTGGGGACAGAGCAGGGACACCGCGAGGTGCTGCCAGCCCACCCGGATGACGGTGCGCGAGCAAGGGAAGACGGCAGAGCCCAGAGCGTGCTCCAGGACGGGACACAGCAGGTCCCTCCTCGGTGAGAAGCGGCAGGGAACGGGGCGCAGGACACTAGCGTGTCGGCACTGTGCCGGGGCCAAAGTGGGAACCGGGCAGCTGGGACCCCGGTCCCAGCAGGGACCCCAGTCCCA
The DNA here is from genome assembly GCA_030449065.1 of Oceanodroma leucorhoa. NCBI lineage: Eukaryota > Metazoa > Chordata > Aves > Procellariiformes > Oceanodroma > Oceanodroma leucorhoa. The sequence continues at coordinate 1,449,545 of JASVER010000115.1, forward strand.
GCACAGAGCATCTCCCCATCTCCACAAACAGGCCCCGAAGGAGAGGGTGCCCGCAGGTCCGGGGTCTTACTTGGCCAGGGCCTTTCCCGGYGGGTCCATGAGGGTGTGCCACTTGGAGGAGTCCGTCAGCAGGTTGGGCAGGATGTGGCCCAGCAGGGTCAGCGTCAGCTGCTGCATGTCCAGGCAGAAGATGGCATAGAGCAGCTCCACGGCCCGCAGCGTGTGCTCCTTCCGTGTCTCCTTCAGCAGCTCCTGCGAGGCGGAGGGCAGGGCTGAGGGGGGGGCACGGGCACGGCTGGGCCTGCCCTGCTCGCCTCCAGCGCCCGGGACTGTCACAGCAGCCAGCCCAGGGGCAAGCAGGACTCCCGCGCACCAAGAGCACGGGCTAGACCTAGCAGTCCTGGGCTCGACGCCCCGCCACGGCGCTGGGGGTCACAGCCACCTCCCTCCTCCGCCCCGTACCTTGACCAGGTTGTTGCAGAACCAGTAGACGCCCCCCATGTGCAGCAGGGTGTCGAAGATGTGGATGGAGCGGCTGTCGACCCAGCCCTTCTCCAGCACCTTGGTGAACACGCTCGTCAGCACCTCCTTGATGGGTTTCTTGGGGGGCAGCAGGTTCCAGTAGGGGATGGTGTCCATGCCCGTGGAGGGGAACTTGATCTGTGTGGCCGTCTGCTGCAGGACGTCCGCACACATGTGCTCCAGGATGGAGCTCATGATCACCACGCTGCGGCAGAGAGAGACGGGGTCACGCAGGCCCCGGGAAGTGGAAGAAGGGCAGGAGACGGCACAGGACGGGGCCCGGTGCGCTGGAGCTCACCGCTCGTTGTAGAACTGCAGCGTGTTCTCGCCGTACAGGGGGGTGGCCAGCTGCCGGATCATCTGCAGGGACTTCTCCCGCTCATCCAAGCCTAGCATGCGGACGTGGGCCACCAGCCAGGCCACCGCACACACCGCCATGCTGCACACCTTCCCCTTGATGTTGTCTGTGATTTTCTAGGAGAGGAGATGGGAGCGGAGGTGGATGAGCACAGATGGGTGGATGCACGGGCTTTATCTCAGCATCACCTCCCAGGGCTGCAGACCCCGATTGCAGGGTCCAAGCCCTTCTCCATGGGGTGAACCTGCCCCTGCCAGCCCCACTGYCACCAACGCGCGGTTCGGGGCAGCATCAAGGGGCTGGAGACACATCAGTTGCCCACCCAAGTCATGAAGGAGCCAGCGAGCTCCGCGATAGCTGCAGGAGCATTCGGGGCAGGAGGACAGGGGACCCCCGCCCTGCTCAAGCCTGGGCCCCTCCTCAGGACACAGTGCAGTGCCGGTGCCCCTGCTCTGCCCCACACCACCCTCCCGCCAGGCCCACCTGGATYGACTCAAAGGTGAGGACGCTGTTCTCCCAGGCGTTGAGGATCTCCAGGATGGCGGCTGAGATGCTCAGACATGCCTCGTGCCACTTCATCTGCCTGCCRAGGAAGAGGGAGGCGGGAGGTTCAGGCACTCATTCAGAGCAGCCACGGGACCAGGGAAGAGGGGGTGGGTGCTCCCCTCCCGCTCTGCCGCGGCCCGGCAGGGTGGGCGCGCGGGCTGAGCTCTTACACCAGCTTCATCTCGGAGGAGTTGTTGAGGAGGGCGACCAGGGACTCCACCTTGGTGGAGTCGGGGCGGAAGCAGGGGTGGTCGGGGTTGAGGATCTTCCCCTCCTCGGGCATGCAGGTCAGCATCCAGGTCTCAAAGAAGGGCACCTCGCCCGCCGGGCTCGACTCCGACAGGATCACCTAGAAGGGAACCGGCACAGGGTCTGCCACGCGGCCTGCATCCCGCAGGGACCCTGCTGGGGACCCCCACCCTGGGGTGGGACCCCCACCCTGGGGTGGGACCCCCCCATGGCCGGGGGAACAGCGCCGCCCTGTGGCCTGCACGGAGAGGCAGGCACTGGTCAGCTCCCAGTAAGGCACTGGTCAGCCCCCAGTAAGGCACTGGTTTCCAGTCTGTGGGCTGTGGTTTTCCCCCCTCTACCAGGGGACTCCCCGGGGGACCACGGCCCATCCCAGAGCAGCGCTCCAGCGGCTTCCCTGGGGGAGATGCCAGGACAGGACCAGTCCCGAGGGGCTGCAAGTGTGGCAGGGGGGTGGCAGCGGGGTSACCGCGTCCTGCCCAGGAAGGGCCACGCGTCCCCCACCCGCCGAGCTGTGCTCAGGGTCCCCAGCGCCGGGGCTGGCAGGCCCAGGGCTCCGCGGGGTCGGGGTGCACAGCCCAGGGTTGGGGCGCACAGCCCAGGGTCGGGGCGCACAGCCCAGCTTGGGGGGCTCCCAGGGGGGGACACGCGCTGGGAATCCCGCACGCCGCTTCCTCCCTTCAGCCTGCCGTCACCCAAGGGACGCTATTTTTGTCAAAAAAGTTTTGCACATCTGTTCGGCAGCAGCTGGTCAGGAAAGTCGCTCTGGGCGATGAGACCTCCTCAGACAAACCCCGGGCACGTCCGCTCCAAGCTGCCTCCAGCCAGGACTCCCCCTCCCCGCTCCCCAGGGCCGGCCGGGCAGGCCCCCTCCCGCCCGCCTTTCACTCCCTCTCCACATTCCCCGTGTTTCGGTATCGTTTTGCCTCCCAACACACACAGATGTCGAAACCTGGAAAATTTTCATGCGAAGTGCTGTTTCCTGAGCTGGGCTGCAAGTTCCTCCTCTCATGGGGGAGGGCCAACGCTCAGCCTGGCTGCATGGGCCCCCCCAGCCAGCCAGYGCCAAACCAGAGGGGCAACGCCGGGAAAAATCCGGTGAGATCAGAGCCAGCCCGGAGAGCGTGCRGAGGCAGCGCTCCCACCGATACCACGGGACCGTAACGGGAGCACGACCAAAGCCCTCAGGAAGGCTGCGGCCACCGCCGCTCCATCGCCTGGCACTGACAGACCCTGCAGGGACGGATTTCCACCCGCGGCGGGGGAAAGGCACCGGGCACCTTACCGGGGTGGCTGCGGGGCCGGTGGCGGTGGCAGGCTGGCCACTAGAGGAGGCTGGCAGGCTGCAGCGCACGGGCTGCGCTGGCAAGGTCAGAGCCCCATCGCCTGGGAGGATTCTTACCTCCGAGCCGTAGGTCTGGGCGACATGGCACAGCATGAGGAAAGAGATGTCGAAGAGCAGGGCCCGAACCGAGGCTCCTTTGGGTGCTGGAGGAGAAACAGAGACCTTGGGGGTCTCCAGCCTCGGCACAAGGAGGCAGGCAGGAGCCCTGTGAGCTCGGGGGCCGGGACCCTGCTTCCTCCAGGCAACTTTTCTAACCCCCTCTGCCTCTGCTTGAGCCCCACGAGCAGCTTTGGCCTCTCATTCAGCAGCCCCAGCCCACCCCTGGCTCCCCCCGCGCCATGGAAGGTCAGCACTCAGCAAGTTTCATCACACGCGAACGCAGTCAGAGTCCTTATCTCGGGCTCTGTGCTGACACATCACCCCTTCCTGGGTGAGAGCCGGGCCAGGGGGCCCCGAGGGGCCCCGCGGGCTGGGCCGGGGAGAAGGAGCTCCTCCCCTGCAAGCAGGGAGCACCCCACATTCGGGATGGACACACACGTGCCTCGCGTGAGGGCAGCGGGTCCCCAGGAGCCCAGATCCCCGCTGGCAGCCAGCCACGGGCCCCTGCGCCGGGCTCCCTGCCGGCACCGACACAACTCGGCTCGCCCTGGTGCCGCAGACAGTCCCAGCTTAATCCAGCCGGGCCCCGCAGTGTCCCAGCACGTGGCGGCAGGGAGAGCGCAGCTCAGACCACCCCACACACGGATGCGCACGCACTTACAGCCTTCTCCGCTGATGTGCTTCGTGAATTCATTCAGCCTGGAGGGGGCAGAGAGAGCCGCAGTGAAGCGTTACCATCCCGTGAAACAGGCCTCTTCCCATCCCCGAGACAGGCGGGGGGCTGCCCCTGCCTGCAGACCCCCTCCTGCACCCCATCCAGCTCCGTGCCCCGCACGGAGGAGCGGGGTGGGCAGGGGACCGAAGCGGGGCCCAGCTCCGCAGACGCCCTCCGGCGCAGCAGGGGTGAGCCGCCTCCTCCCTCCGCTCCCCTGCAGCAAAACAGGTCCAGCAACGCTGCTTCTCCCCACGCCCAGTCAGCCCGGCATTGGAGCGCGTCCTCTCGCCAGAGCCAGCTCTGCCCGGGATTTCTGAGCGCGGCTCTCTCCACGCCGCAGGGGCACGAACCCCCGAACGGAGCGAGCACGGCCGGGCCGCGCACCCAGCCGGGCTGGCGCGGTTCGAGCCGCCCCAGACCTCCCTGCTGCAGGGAACACGTCGTGCAGCCCCACGCGTGCTGGTGCGTGTGCTCTAACCAGGACACGGGCGTCTGGGGACCGAAGGCGCGCACACAGCACGCGCCCTGGATCCGAGCCTGTCCCAGCGCTTTCAGTTCAATACCCTCAAACCAACCTGACTTTGATTCTCTGCCCTGTTCACGCAAAAGCAAAGGAGATGGGGTGCTGCGGGGTGCAGTCCCCCTGAGATCCCAGCCCTCCCCAGGGCTCTGCTGGATCCAGTGCCGCACAGGCACTGGGCCAGAGGCACATCCCCCTGCCTGGGGGAGAGCTTGGGGGGCTGCCCGCTCACCCCAGCCCCGCTGGTCACCAGGGACAGCGTCGTCCAGGTGGACACTCACTTGATGAACTTCCGAGCAAAGGATTTCAGCTTGCCTGTCGCTGCTGCCGCTGCCAGCAGCAAGTCCAGGCTCTTCCCAGACAGCATGTGACCCAAGACCCCCAGCAAGCCCTCSGGGGACTTGGAGTGATCCGCATCCATGGTCTACAAAAAAAAAAAAAACAGAGGAAAGAGAAGTCACGGGGAATGTGTGCTACAGAGCAGCAGTAAAACTCCGGCCGTGGGGGCAGAGTCGATGGCTGCCAGAGCTGTCCCGGGAGGCCTCGGTGAGCAGGGACCTGCAGGGCTCGGAGGGGTGGAGATGGAGCCCTCCGTGCCCCAGGCACCGCAGGGCACGGCGCAGGGGAGAGCCGCAGCACACTGCAGCAGCACGACCGGCAGCAAAACATCCTCATGCTCAGCAGCGGYGAGGCAACCAGAGTGACAGAGGGACGGGGGCAGTCCGCGGGGAACGGGGGAGATGCACGCGGGGAAGCRGCTGAGAGCTGGACGGACAGAGCTGGCTGGGCTCGGGCTGCTGGCACGGACCATGCCGTGCCGCCTGACGGCTCCTCCRGCTTCCCGGGAAGGAGGAGGGGAGCTCCTGGTCTCCACGGCAGAGCGGCGAGGCTGGGAGAGATTCCTCCATTCCTCCACCCCAACGCAGGGGGAGATTAAGCACCTCCCTACCACCGCGGCTGCCTGGTGAGACCGGTGCTGCTGGAAACAGGCTCTGGGGCTGAGAGCGGCCTGCCCAGCACGGGTGCAGGAGGGGACTCACCTTCAGGATGTTGGTGACAGTCGGCTCGGCCCTCAGGATGAGCCCCGGGTTTGGCTGGATGTTGGCGTTCTCTGCTGATTTCAAGCGCGGAGCGTGTTCTCTGTCCGCCGTCCTGGGGGATYCGCAAAGAAGGGCCAGTGAGCAGGAATCCGTCACCCTGCCTCACCCCTCCCCACGCTCAGCCACCTCCCACCCACCTCCACCATCGGCACCCCCGAGGGAAGGCCACCACCTCAGGCCACCACCAGCTGCCACTCCGAGAGGACAGACTTTGTACTCAAACCTGACACTGGAAGCAAAGCCTCGTCCCTCCAGGCCACGGTGTCCCAGCTGCAGGACAGCCAGCGGCGTCACAGCTGGTCCTTTACGCTCCCCCCCCCCAAGAAGGACAGCAAGAGGAGGTGCTCCAACCCCACTTGGTTACCCAGATTTTGGAGGGGGCTGTACCGTTTGGCAATCAGGTTGGTCATGTTGGCCTCCGAAAGCAGCCCCTGCTTGCTGCACTCCTGCAGGAGCAGACTCGTACAGTCGCAGCTGGAAGAGAGAGGAGAGCGCTAGCCTGAGGGACGGCACTCCGGCTGCCCCAGGCAGTGCCGCAGGGCGGGGGGACTCCTGGGTTGCCCTCCTGGCCCCGCTCCCACCCCCCTGAGGACGCTGCAGGGCCAGAAGCAGCTCCAGATATCACACAGCATCACCGACACGTGAATCAGCTGTCAGACACTCACTGCCTTGCTCATTTGGCAGCGTCGGGTCCTCAGGAAGAAGGAATTGGATCAGAAACTAAAAAAGCCTTGCCAGGAGCTGCCCCAGCACCCCGTACCGCGGCTCCCCGCAAAGACTGGCCGCAGGCTCACAGCGCTGCGGGTCAGCCCCGGCCACGGCGAGCGCTCACTTGCATCGCTGATCTGCTTTGTCGAGCAGAGGGGTCAGCTTCAGCAGGAACTCGAAGGCACAGTTCACATCCTCGGTGAAGTCCTGCCGTGCACAAAAGCCAAGCGCTCAGCTCGGAGCGCTGCCAATACGAGCCCACCTTCCCCTCCCGTGCCACCTTGTCCGTTAGAGGACGGTTATTGGGACACAGACCTCTTCCTACCCCAGCCAACCCCGCACAGATTTGGCCAGGCACCAGCACCGCCGTGACAAACACAGCTCGCTTGCGCACACAACGCGGCAAACAGCTCCAATCGACRGCCCTTAAGACTCACCTTCTCCCCTTGGGGATACTTCTTGAGTTTAACCAGGACCTGGGGGATCTGAAAGACACAGAGCACGGATGCGACTGACCCCATTCGGCACTCGGGACCTCCCAGCAACGCAGGCAGCAGGACCCCAGGCGAAACACGCCTGCAAGCAGCTGCTCTCCCAGCCCAGGGAAAGGAGCATTTCTGGAACAGCCCGTGCACCCAGGGGTCTTTGTCCCCCCGTCTCCCCTCTGCTGGGTCCTTCCACCGTCCCAGGGAGCCRCAGAGCACGGCCACCTCTCAACAGCCAGGCAGAGGACTCAGGCTGCGGAGGAGCCCAGCCCAGGCTAAAGCGTGCATCAGGCCTGAAATTACACGCAGAACCCTTTTGTCTGGTACAAAGAAAGGAGGCGAAGTGGACTGCTCCGGGGCTGCCCACCGCCGAGCTGYGGGAGCGTAGGCCCAAGGCTGCTGTGGCATCCCTCAAAGGCCACGATTTCCCCCATAAAATCCCAGGAAAACCACTCCGCAAAACAAAGCAGGGCTGGGCTGAAAAAAAGCCCTGGACGGCAAAGCTGATGCTCAGCGGGTTGCAGGAGGGCTGGCGCGGGCTCAGCCGGGGCACGGGGGGACCCCGAGGGGCACGCTGCGGGCCAGGAGAACTAATTGCTCTGCCAGGGTTYGGCGCTCAGCAGGGGCCAGGCGTGCGGGGAAAAGGCAGCGGCAGGCCCGGGGCTCGGAGCATTGCGCTTGCAGCGGGGCTGGGCCCTACCTTCAGGAAGGTGAAGGCTGTCCACTTCAGCTCCTCCGTGCCCTCCGGGGACTCGATGAGGCCCACAAAACAGGCCTTCCAGATCTCCAGCACAAAGAGTGGGGAGGGGATGCGCTGCAGGGCACACAGACAAAACCCTCCAGTGCTGGAAAGGCAATAAAGTGACTCCCCCTACCCCAGCCAAACCCTGAACCCCCTGCGAAGGCGTTGATGGGCTCACGCTGCTCCCTGCAGCTGCGCCCACACCCTTGGAGCAGGATCAGCACAGGGAGGTACCCAGCACAGAGCTGCAGCGAGGCCCTGGTCCCACAGCCCCCAGACCACCCTGAGCAGGAGAACAAGATGCCACTTCTGTACCTGCATCCTCTTCACCATCATCAGCTGCTCCACCAGCGGCTGGGTCTCTCCCGTGAGGTTCATGGTCCCTTCCAGCAGCACCACGGCATGCACGGTGGGGAAGCCGGTCTTGTTCAGCTGCTCGGAGTGGACCGAGAGCATGGTGGGGATGCTGGGTGGGAAACGACAGCACAGGGTCACTGGAGCCTTCCAGGGACGGATCCTTGCTCCTCCTGWCCCATCCTCCCTTCCTGGCCAAGCCCCTGACCTTTGCTGCCATGCATCTCTCTGGGGCAGGACAGCTTGTAGCTCCTGTGCCCTGCAGAGGAGTCCCTGGGCTCAGCCAAGCCCCTGCCCCCATGCCCGGGCCCTGGGCGCAGCTCCGGGGGGATCCAGAGCAGCTCTGGTGTGGCCAGAGCAGCTGAGGGATGGCGAGAGGCCCCAGGGCCACCAGAGGAGCAACCCCTGGGTAAGACTCCTTTGCAGCAAGTCACCACTAGCCCCGTCCCCTCTCCTACCCCAGGCCCTCTCGCCAGCCCCAGCCCACTGCCGGTGCAGGGGTCCCAGCCGGGRAGGGACAGGAACGCAGGGAGCCAGCGTGGAGGGAGGCCGGAGGCTCTCAGCCCCSAGAGCAGGGCTCAGATCCATTTTACCCTCCGAGCCGAGGGAGGGAGCACCACAACGCTACCTCTTGATGAGGGAGATGCAGTCGTCAGCCTGGTTTCGCAGCGGGGAGTTGCTGAGGCTGTTCACGTTCTCCCCCAGCTTGACGAGGGACTGCTCCACAGCACTCCAGGAGGCTGGGGAGGGAGGGCAGGCGTTGGGGGGGGGGACAGCGACACGCTGGGAAGCCACGGCAGCACAGAGGGCCTGCCGAGGCCGGGGCTCCCTGCCGGGCCCTGCGGTGAGCAGAAGTCGGTGCACCTCTGCCAACCCAAGGCGAGGGTCTGTGTGCCACCCAGCAGCTCCCGCTTCAGGCTCAGCCTGGCACAGCCTCTTGGCCAGACGCCGGCACCAACCGAAGGTGGGGGGCTGTGCCAGGCACGCCGGCGGAGCGCAGGACCCGCCACGCGCTCACGCAGCCTTCACATTAATTCTGCTCCTCTTCCAAGGGCAGCACGGAGGGGAGGGGGCAGAGGGTGGCACGGAGCCAGGGAGGAGACGGTTACAGCAACACGGCTGGAAGATGGATGGGCTTGGAGCCGCAGGGACGATGCGGCAGGAGCCGGGCAGGGGGAAGGGAGAGGTGGCAATGACATCTCCCCAGGGCCAGCAGTGACTAGGAGGAAGCCCGGGCAGCGGCCACGGGCAGAGCGTGCCGCGGGGCAGGGCAGGGGCAGCGACATACACGTCTCCTCCAGCTTCGCGATGTGGATCAGGGCGCGGTTCTTGGCACTGCCGAGCATCTTCTCCAGCCGCTCCAGACACATCTTCAGCTGGCTCTCAGCTGCCGCCTGCTCCAGCGTCTCCTTCACCTTCTCGGCGTAGAAGGCCGCGCAGCGCAGGAGCCAGTTGAGGGCACTCATCAGCGCCCGGCAGAGGCCGATGCACTCCTCCGCTTTGCCGTGGCAGCTGGGAAGGGGAGAGGAACGGGACCGTGCTCACCGCGGGCCGGGCTACTGCCCCAGGGAAACCGAGGCACAGACCCAGGGCAGCCCGGGGATCCAAACCCCCATCCCGTGCGCCCAGCCCAGCACGCCCGCCGGCTCCTCTGCTGCAGATCCCAACCTGCTCAGCCCACGAGTATCCCCGCTGTGCCAGCGGAAATAAAGTCTCCCCCTCTCTGGCCACTCTACTACAGGGAAACTTTCCAAGCCTCTAATCAAATTATCTTGCTAAGAGAGGCTCAGCATTGATCAACGCGCTGCGAGAGGTGAACGCTTTCCCCTCCTGATGCACAAATCATTGGGGCCAGAAGTTTTGATCAAATTAAGCAGAGGATCAGATTAGGCAGGGACTGGATTAAGTGGCCGGCTCTGCAGTTGGCCAGCAACAGCTCCTTGTCAACATCTGTGACTGATGCATATTCATTGCTGCTGCTTCATTTCATGTAATTGAAGAGCTGCTACCTTCAGCTTTCCTCCTCCTCCTCCCGCTGCCCCCCGCCGCATGCTCTCTGCTCCAGCCTCCCAGAAGAGGCTGTCAGGGGTTAACAGGAAGATTTCTGAGCTTTCTAAAAAAGTTTTTGTGGCCTGAATGGTCTGGACTCCCCTGGGTCCTGCAACACCAGCGGAAGAGCACGAAGCAAAACAAGGCAGCTGCCTGGAGCGCCTGGGGCAGCGCAGGCAGGACTGCGAGCACTGGCAGATGGGGACACGTAGCCCTGGGAAGCTGCAGAGGCCACACAAGAGAAACGAGAGGCTTTGAGGGGACAGACACCCTCAGGCCGCAGGGCTTACACCCATCCCTACCCACCTCAGCCAGGAATATCACGGCAGAGGCGTTTATCCCGGATTAGGTGGGTTTCTTGCAGCTGCCCACAAAGCTGGTGGGTTTTGGACTCCCTCTGCCCTCCCCACGCTGGCACTCGGTGGCAGCCCAGCCTGAGGCAGCCGGAGGGGGACGGCAACTTGGGAACGGACACGGAGCTGGAGGGGGAACCTGCCTCCCTCTGCCAGGGCAATCATCCCGGGCTCAGCCCTGGCCCCACCGGCTCCCGGTACCGCCCGTGGTACAGCCCGGGGCCGAGGCGGCAGGGCTGGAAGGGCCGCACGGTACCTGAGGCGGTCGCAGAACATGTCCATGATCTCCAGCAGCGACTGGACACACAGGTCCCGGGAGAAGTCATCGAACTAGAGCAGGAGAACAAGGAAGGATTTTAGATGGGGGCTGCCGGGCTCCCGCGGCTCCGAAAACAAACGCAACCCCTTCCTCCCCAGGCTGGGCCGGGCGCTGCCAGCCGCAGGACGCTCGCCCTGGCAGCTGCCCAGCAGCCACTCGGATGAGAACTAGGTCAGGGCTCTCCGACGGCTGGGTCGTGCCCTCCCGGGGTCGCGGGAGGCAACGGTGCCACGGCAGCGGGGACGAGGTTGGGTTTTCTCAGCACCCTCCCCGCAACGGCGGCGGGGGCCCGAGCTCCGCTCCCCGCCGGCCGCCTGGACGCGGCGGTGGCTCGGCGCCAGCCCGCGGCGCCCACCCCCGGCTCGGCGGAGCTGGCGGGGAAGCCTACGGGGGAGTGACAGCCCTTGCGAGCAGCCGCCACTTCCGCCACGCAGCCCGCAGAAGCGGAGGCGCCGGGACGAGGGAAGGAGCATCCCTGGAGTTTATTTTCCAGCTCAAGCAGGGGTGGGATGCCAACGAGACCCGAGCCCCCCACGTCCCCCCGAGCGGCGGGTCCCAGCTGGCGACGCTGTTGGGAGCGCGGCAGCGCCGACAGCCCGGCTGGCCGCGGGGCCGGGAGGGCGGTGGGCAGCAGAAGCGCAGCTCCCCGCCTCCTGACGGAGCAGATGGGGCCACCCCGCCGGGCCGGAGCTAGCCCGCAGGTCTGCTCTCGGCCCACGCTGATCTGAAGGAGGAAGCCTCAGCTGTCAAGGTCAGCTCTCCGCCCGGCCTGCCGGAACGGGCAGCTACGCGCGAGCAGGGCAACGGCGACGAGCCTGCGCCGTTCGGAGCAGAGCCGCCGCTGTGCTCGGTGTCAGCCGGCCGTACGCCGGCTCCACCATCCCCTGGGAACGCGCCCACCGCCCTGGATCAGGGCTGAGCCCCGCTGGAGGGGTCCCCACCCTCGCCGGGGCTTTGCGGCACGTTTACGGCACGGCTCAGCCTGCGGCACCCCAAACCGACGCCGGCATGGTGTGGCTACCAGCGCCTTTCTCCTCCCATCCCCCAGTAACCACAAGGAGGTGGGAGGAGAGAAATTATTCTCCCTTAAATTATTCTTCCTTTCAGATCAGAGGTCGCCCTGACAAGGCTAATGCCCAGGGAGGGTGAGGGGCCTGACGCAGCCTGCGAGGGGCTACTGCTCCCCACGGAGCAGCCCCAAACTCCGAGTGGAGGCAGGCGCAGAGGGCTCGTCCCCGTCACGGGTGCTGAGCACCCGTGGGGAGCCAGCCGGCCGAGCAGGGCAGGCAGCCGCAGCCGCGTGGCTCGGGTGCTGGCAGCCCTCCCTCGTGAGCGGCGCTGCTTTTCCATCGCCAGCTCCGGATCCCCACGGCGCTGCCAGCACCGCCGGCCGCAGAGGGATGTGGTTTCCGGCAGCCGAGGCGTGGTTTACACGCAGGGCGCTGCGGGGCAGGAGCCTGCCAGGCCCCACACGACGGAGGGACGAGGCTTTCACACGCGCGGCCGTCCCCGAAACCAGAGCGGGACCCGCCAGGCGCGGCGGCAGACTGTCCCCAGCGGGACACGGAAGGACTCGGGCGCTAATCTGTGCTGTCTGACCGCTGCTGATTCAGCAGAGGATGTCGTTTTCCACTTGACCTACATTTGGTGAGAGTTGTGGGGAGGGAAAGGGATACGTGGGTCATAGGTAAAGAGAAAAACCTCAGGCAGCACCTGTCAGCGCCCTACCTTGCTGATGGCCGTCAGGACCGTGGAGTAAGACACCATCTACAAACAGAACACAAAAGCAAAACAAACCCGGTGCAGCGGCGYGTTAGCGGGTGACGTTTGCCAGCGCGGTGCCGGTTGCTGAGGAACGGCAAGGTCAGGGCACGGCCCCGCCGCCTGTCACCGCAGACGGGGCTGGGGCGCTGACCCGGCACAAATCCAAACAGACATTTTTAGGTGATAGCTGGTTTGTTTCACACAAGCTTTAGACGGTATTAAACGCCGCGCTAAGAAAGCGCAGAGCTTACAGCAAGCGCAAAGGCTGTCGGAGGGCAAGGACTCCCACCCCGCGCGCAGGCGGGCRAGGGGCAGAGGCTCTTTACAGAACCATCCCTGCCTCGGGGGGGTGCTGAGCCCTCCACCGCCCGCCCGAGCCCAGGGGAGGCACAGACGGGAGATTYGGGGTGTCTGCCCGCCACCGACTCCGCACCCCGGTTTCTTTGCCCACCTGCTAATTGGGGCTGCGAGGCGACACCCAGCAGCGTCTGCAGCGCGAGGCAGGGAGGCAGCGCGGGGAGTGGCGTTACCTGGGAGCTGATAGCGTATTTCAGGTAGGACAAGATGAGTGGGTTCGGTGACGGCCCGATCATGGCCTGCTCGAGAAGAGCCTCTGCAAGCAAAGGAGAGGGGCCGGGAGGTCCCAGGTCAGCGCGTACACGGTGTGGGGACACAGGGACACAGGCACGCTCTGCCCTCGTCCCACAGGAAAGGTGGCAAAGCCAAATTGTGCTAACCACAGCGACTCTGCACCGCGCTTTCCTGAAATTAACTGAATCCCACCACTTTCTAATCCCCGACAGCAAAAGCCAGTAAATAATTCAGGCAGTGCAAGCAGCCTCCTGCTAACTCAGCTCTCCCCGGGCACCCTGGCCCCRAAACAGCGCCTGCTGCTCTCCAAACACGTTCCCCTCCCTCCCACGTCCTGCCCAGGAGGCTCTCGCATCCTCTGCCGAATGACTTTTGCTCCGGCACCTGGGGCTGAACTCCGGGCAGACAGCCCCTCTCAGCTGGGACCAGCCCTGCACGTCTGGCCCTCCCTGCCGCCGGCTGCCTGCCAGCGCCGGCCCGTGGACGCTGGAGGGGCTCTGCCCGTCCTATCTGCTCAGTCAAGCCTTTAATTGACCATTTGAACTATGGCAGAGCACAGAAACCACCTCCCAAAAGCAGGCCTCGGGCTGCGGCACGGGCTGTAAGTAGGTCAAAGCACCCAGATGCAAGAGGGGGCAGCAGCCRTTTGGGAAGTCGTCGCCCCAAAGACGAGGAGGAGCGGCAGCCGTCACCGGATCCCGACCGCGGGAGCAGGAGACTCCCTGGGTCTCGCTCGAAGGCTGAGACCTCAGCCAAAAGCATCTCAGCTCAAGGACAGAAGGCTAATGGCAGCCTTCCCCTCCCCATCTAATCAGGGAGTGTCAACACGAGCCAGCCACACGCTGTTACCCACTGCAGACGTGTCAGCATAGATTTGCAGGGCACCGCCGTGATCCTGGCAGCTCGTGCCAGCTTCTCCTCCTTTGTAGTTCGAATCTGAAAGGCACGAGCTTGGGGAAGGACGGCTCTAGGGCTGCGGCGAGGGAGGCAGCAAGCGCTCCGGAGACGACGGTTGTCACAGCCGTCGGGACCTCGGGAACAGCCTCCCCGTGTGCCCACAACGCTCGTGCTGCCCAGGAGAGCGTYGGTGTCGGCGTCCTCCCTTTTAAGCTCCCTTTTGCAGCGGGGAAAAAGGGACCTGGCTCCTCTCCCTCCTTGCAGAGGGGCTGCCCTCCAACAAAGCCCGGGCTAAGGAGCCTTCCCCTGGCCCAGAATTGGCCAGAAGAAACCTGTTTCTACAGAAATCGCAGGGACTGATTATCTCTGGCCCGGCTTTCGGGGATACGCAGACAGGCCCACGCCAAGCGCCCCACGGGCCTCGCTGCCTCAGCGAGCGGAGCAGGAGCCGGTCCCGCCGGCTCCCAGGGAGCCCCGGGGACCAGCTGGCTGGCGGCAGGGCTGGCCCTCGAGCCAACCGCCCCCCGCGTCCCCCAGCGCTGCGCTCACAGGCCCCCCCCGAGAAAATCCATCTCCCCGAGGCTGCCCCACTGCCACAGCCAGGCCCCACAGCTCCAGCTCGGCTCCTCCAGCCCCCCATTGCCGTGGGGCCGAGCACGTCCATGCGCTGACCCCACCACGGGCCACAGCGAGAGGGGGACAAACCCGGCCTGAGGAGCTCAGCTGTGAGGACGTGGTTGGACAAAACCCACCATCAGGGGCCAGACGCTGCCAGAAAAAACACCGGTAGGACGGAGGGAGTTAAAAAACACCCGCTGGAGAAAGGTGTCCCTCCCCTCGGTGGGGCGAGGAGCGCTGCTGCCTGCAGCGGGGTTATTTCCCTTTCCATCCCCCGGTGCAGCAAGCCTCGAGCAGCGCTCTGTTTATTTACCCAGGGCTTGCAAACACGCGCTTGCTGCGCAGGGGAAAAAAAAAAAAAAAAAAAA
>JASVER010000115.1:1510647-1526572 GCA_030449065.1 Oceanodroma leucorhoa
GGGGTGGGGGTGGGGGGGACGCTGGGCTGCGAGGGGGGCTGGGGAATTGGGGGAACCGGCCTGGGTCCCCCCCCGGTGTGTGCTGGGGAGCAGGGTGGGGGCGGCCCCGGCTCTGCGGCCCCCCAGCACCAGGCAGGGCCCCCCCCCCGTGCCCCGGGGCTGGCTCCTTCTTGCGGGGTCCCCGCAGCGGGGCGCGGGCGGGCGGGGGTGCTGCCCGGTCAGGCCTTTTCCACTCGTGATCAGCTCTGACCGGCCCTTCTTGTGAGCGAGGGCATCAAAAACCTCCCACGGGGAGTCTGCGGCGCTGCTCCCCCCCCCTCCGCAGGGCAGGTTACGGCTGGGTGCGATTTTGTCCTGTCGTGGGCTTACAGTGCCGGGTAGTTCAAGTTCCTCCCGAATCGCAGCGTATTTCGGCTCGGTTGTGTTGGCGTTTGGGCTTATCTCGTTAATGCGTTGGCTGCTTTTATTTTTGACCTGAGGTTGTTTTTACCGCACAGTTCGATCAGTCTGTTCTTTCACTAGAAACTTTTCCTGGTCTGATTCCGCTTCATCCAGCGTCTTCTCTCGGGCGCAGGGTTGTCGCCGGAGCCTCTAGCAGATGTCTGCCTGAGCTCGGTCCTGCTCGGCATCTGCTCGTCATTCCTGGGCCCCTGCTTTAAGTAATCCTCTTGTCCTTTCCCGAGTTAGCCGTCTGGCTCTCCGTTACCGAGGGAGGGGAGCCTGGCTTGTCTGTCAACGTCGCTCTTTTCCCTCYGAAGACCCCCAGCACTTAACACAGTTTGTGCTTTTTTCCTTGAGCTGGGTTCCCCCAGCCTAGCTCGCTCTAGAAGGATCTTAGAGAAAGGTACTGGCAGCCCTCAATTTGGTTCTTCTTTCTCGGTCACTGAAGCTKAACTTCCAAGGGCGGATGCGATAGGACCGAGGCCAAACCTTGTAATTGTGTCCGGGATCACGGGATGCCGCAGGGACCCGGCTGCTGACCTTCCCCTCCACTAACGCGCCTTTCTCTCCCTCTCTCCGCAGGAAAGCGAGGATGGCATTGAAGGAGACGGTGAGTAATGACTCCCTCTGGCACTGCAAGTGCTGTCTGTGTGCAAAACCAAAAGAAACGGACAAAGTGCCTTTTCCAATAGTCCTGCAGTTATTGTCATCCCCAGTATTACCTCGTAATAGTGGGCAAACGTGGGGTGCAGGGACAGCGTGCCCCAAACCCGCCCTTGCTTCCTCCTGTGTGGGCGGGCAGTGGTGTTCGTCAGGGACACTCCGGTGCTGGCCTCCGACTTCCCCTCGGTGGCACTGCTCGGTGCGCGTTTGCCAGCGCTCGCCTGCGGCGCGGCGCGTTACGCGCGGAGAGAAGCTGCGTTTCTGTTTCTGCCCTGACACCAAACTCCTTTTTCTCCCCCGCAGCTGTACTCTCAGATTACGAAAGCGCGGAAGACTCGGAGGTAAGAGGAGTCTCTGTCCTGATATTTAAAGGGTTCTGCTGAGTGACTGCATCTCGCATAATTTTAGCACAAAACCCAGTTTGTGTCCTTCGTTCTCTTCCACTGACCCCGTCGGCAGCGATCGCTCTTGTCTCGAGGTACCAGCTCGTGTGCTTCGCGCCAGCCGTGCAGAGGCTCGGGGCGAGCTGCGCTGCAGCGTAGTCATCGCCGCTGCGGGGGGAACGGCCTCCCCCGGTCCGAGTCCCCTTGCCGGGCCGTTCCCTCACGTACAGTCCACGGCGCTGGGCCCGGCCCTGCGGAGAAGCCGCCTGCGCTGCTGCGGGGCGGGCGTAGGGCCAGGACGTACGGGGGGAAAAACCGCCTGGCTCCTCAGACATCGGGCACTGGGAGCAGGATTTGCCGTGGCCAAGAAGGGTGTGGAAGGAAGCGTAGGATGCTGGCTGCGTTTTAATTAGTTGAAAATAAAAAAACTTAAGTGCTGGGTTGGAAGCATCCCAGGCAGCGTCCCTGTCTTTTCCGTAYGGCAGCTGGAGGGGTGACGCACCCCGTGAGTGCTGGCAGCTCCGCGCCGGGTGCGTGCTGAGAAAATCCCGCCCCGCGTGCACTGAGAGCCCCTGCCTGCGCCTGGGAGGCAGCGGGTGGCTGTAGGTGTCCCTGGATTTTTAGTTCAGAACTGTAAATTTAACATCTTGACGACGTCTGGAGAAGTTCTGGTTTCTAATGATTACAATGAAGGGTTTCTAGTGAAAACCCTTGAGACAGCTGGTTTTGGGATCTTGAGAGGGGCAGCAGTTAGAGAAAACRCAAAACAACAAGGCAGATGAAATCGAAGCTCATGGGGGCTGTTAATTTGTGAATTAATCTCTGCCGTGAGCGCGGCAGGAGCGCGGCAGGCTGCAGGGGTGGTAYGTGGGGGGTAAGGGGCAGCTCCCCGCGTTCGCTGTGCAGCGGCTCTGCCRGCCTGGAAACCTGCGCGGAGGCTGCCCGGGGGCTCGGGGCGCAGAGAAGCAGAGCAGCGCTGGGGCACGCTGGGCCCTTGGAGCAGCGGTGGTATTGCATCACTGACGTGCCAGGATGACTCTGTTCTTGTGCCTAAAAATAATGCCACGTCTGGGTTTCCCCAACGTAAACAAAAGGAGCAGTTGATGTGCAAATACGCTGTGTTGAAACAGAAAAATAGAGCGAGTCTTTTTGTTAATCACGCAGAGCTATTTTTAGTGTCAGTTCCAGCCTAAGCAAGGCTTGCAGGCTCCTGGAGGGTGAAACGAGGTCACGCTCCTGCGAGCGGAGTGCTCCGAGTGAGTCAGCTGAGTAACTCCAGGGAATTTGGAAACCCGGCGCTGGCTGGATCCGGGCCCTCGGTGTGGGAAGGAAGGGACGGTCTGAGGGCCCTTGTTTGCTGGTCTCCCCGGTTTGCACGAGCCCTTTCAGAGCGGTGAGAGGCTGCGGCTTTGCGGGGGAGCTGGTCCCGGCTCTGTTCTCGAAAGCCTGACTGTTGGATCTGGTGGGAGTTGGTGGGGAGAGGTGTTGGGTTTAGTTTTTGCGTTTTCCGTAAAAATACAGGGATAGGAAGGACCTTGAGAACTAATCCTCTGCTTTGAAAGAGTCGGGTCTCTGACAGGGGAACAGGGATCTAACTCCAGATTTGGGGTCTTCTGTGGGGAAATTCCTGGGGGACCTCTTGCTAAAGGTGCATGTTTGAGTAACTGGGGCTTTTTCAGGCGGAGGAAGAGGATTACAGCGAGGAAGAAAGTGCCAAAGTGGAACTGAAGCAGGATAGTAATGATTCCTGTGAGTCGGCGGCAAAAGCAGAGAAAGGGGATGAGAAACCTGACTCCAAAGGTGCTGTAACTGGTGAGAGGCAAAGCGGGGACGGGCAGGTAGGTGTTAAACATGCATTCCCTGGGCCGTGGGGGGCTTCTCGCAGAGGGACTGCTGCAGTGGTAAGAGCTGTCTGATTTTGACAGGAGAGCACTGAACCTGTTGAGAATAAAGTTGGGAAAAAAGTTCCCAAGCACCTGGACGACGATGAGGATCGGAAGAACCCGGCTTACATCCCGCGCAAAGGGCTCTTCTTTGAGCACGACCTCCGAGGGCAGACGCAGGAGGAGGAGGTCAGGTATGTGAGCGTCTCCCCCGTGTCTGCCTCTCGCTGGGAGGGTGAGGGCAACTCCCAGGCCGGCTTTTGGCAGCACAGCTCCTTGCTTYGGTGTGAAGCGCTGGGAGGAAGGAGGATTTGCCTGTGCTTCARTTGCCTGCTTGCAGTGTCCTGCCAGGACATTTTGGCTCTTTGTTTTGAAGGAGGGACRGAGGGTGGTGCAAAAAAAGCCACAAGGAAAGCCTCTTGCCAATGAGCAGTGACCCTTCTTGCTGCTTTTCAGAAATAGCAGCGGGTAGAGCAGCAGCTGCCGGGCAGGARGAGTGCGAGGAGGAAGAGGCGCTGGCTCCTGTGCACCGCCTGCCCTAGAAACGCGCGGTCTCTGCGTGGGGCTGGTTGAAGCTGCCACATCTCCTTGGCTTTGCAAAAACCTCTTGTTACCAAGCGGTTGTGTAACTGTTCCAGGCCGAAGGGTCGTCAGCGGAAGCTGTGGAAGGACGAGGGCCGCTGGGAGCACGACAAATTCCGGGAGGACGAGCAGGCCCCCAAGACCCGGCAGGAGCTGATCGCGCTTTACGGCTATGACATCAGGTCAGCTCACAACCCCGATGACATCAAGCCGAGGAGGATGCGCAAACCAAGGTGAGCAGCAGAGTCAAACTAGAGCCTGGCTCGTCCCGGAGGGAAACCTCAGCCTTTGCGCCAGGCGCTTCGCACRACAGCTCTGAAGCCCCGAAGGGGGAGAGCCCTGTTGTTGGCTTTGGCCCCGGGGTGGGACCTTGGTCCTGGGAGTTCTGCACGCTGCGTACAGGAGAGGGGTTCCCTGGCGCAGCAGCACCTCTCGSCCAGGGATTTCTTTCCAGTCGTTTGTGCTATTTTTCTCCCTCAGGTTTGGGAGTCCTCCTCAGCGAGACCCAAACTGGTCCAACGAGAGACCAAACAAGCCCCCAAGGCACCAAGGCGCTGACAGCACTTCGGCTCCCCCGCGAACGTTCACCAACAGGAGCTCCGCAGGTACAGGGAGGATGCCCCCACCTAGGAACTACCCGAGGATGGGGGGCTACAAAGAGACCCGTCCAAGCTACCGGGCTTCGGAAGCAAGCGTCCARCATCTGTCTCGTAACGGCGAGCAAGTGAAACAGGAGAGCAGCTACCGAGCAAAGCGTGCAGAGCAAACCCCACCGAGAGACAAGTCACCCGAGGTGGAAGCGGCACATGTCCACGGCAGCCCTGTGAAGGAGGAGGTTGCTTTGGAAAACCAAGCCACGGCTGCTGATGCTGCACAGCCACAGCCAGACAGACCAATTGAAAAGAAGTCTTATTCCCGGGCAAGAAGGACCAGAATCAAAGCGGGGGATGCGGGGAAGCTGGCAGACGAAGTGCCCGCTTCGGAAGGGCTGACTCCTGTGCCTCCAAAACCCGTGCAAGCCGAGACGTCCCCCCCGCCAGCCAAGAGCAGTAACTGGGAGTCGCCGGTAGAATCCACCTTGGATGGACTTGAGCAAGAGATGACCCAAATGAATCTCACTGAGCAGAACTGGACTCCGGGGCAGTCTCAGTTCATACAGCCCCGGGAGCTGAGGGGTAAGTGGGTGCAGCCTGGTGCTTCCCGCTGCAGCCCCAGCCAAACGCAGCTCTGCGTTCGCGTAGTCGGTCAGAGCTGAATCGTCTCTGCCTTAGTCCAGTCTCAGGGTAGGCACGTGATGGCGATGCGTGCTGCCGAGAAGGCGCAGTGGAGGTGGTTAGAGGAGGCAAAACAGAAAAGAAAAACGGGAAATTAAACATTCTGGTGTAGGTTAATTGAGTTAGGGCTGGGAAGGACGTAAGAGTAGATCCTTTCCCTCTCTCTGCGCTGTTTTGTGTTGAGAACGGGAAAGCTTCGGCGAAGCTGAAGGCCTGTGTGTGGAACAGGCAACAGGGACTTTGTGCGGCGTGAGTCACGGTGAGACTGGCTGCTGCAGCAGGAGTCAGAGTTCGGGAGATAAGGGGCGTTGTGCAGGTTGGCAGGTAAGAGTAATGAATAATCGGGCTCCTGTAATGTCCTGTAGGAGCAGGAGGGAACTTTCCTCTGTTTATCAGCTTATTTCCTAGCACTGGGGTTTGGTTGCCACTGAGGCCTGACTGGGATTGGCAAATTCACTTGTGGCTGGCAGGAGGAGGCTGCTCTGTTCGCAGCGGCAGGCAGGCCGGCTGAGGGAGGGGCATGGGGCACTTACCSCCGGGTGAGCTGAGGACAGTTCTAGTTGAGCACCCACGCGAGAGGTCATTCAGGTATAATTATCTCTTTGCAGAATTAGAGTCTTTTCTGGGGAGTGTTAGAGTCCTTCCCGAGGGAAATAAAACTGGAGCAAGGAGAAGAAAGCGACTTGCTGCTTTCGTAAGCCTCTCTTGAGGTTTAGGTCGTGAAACCATAAGTCTTCTTGCACTKATGTGACTGGTAAAATCTTTGTGTGAACAGACCCTTGGTCTCCACTGCGGATGCGAGTAGACAGGCTTTAAACGTGCCAGTAGAATGAGAGTTCAAAAGTGCTGTGATGTGCAGCTGAGATTATGTACTCTTTTTTTTTTTTTTTGATGCTTAAAAATAAAGCATCTTAACAAATGTACCATGAGACATCTCTGGACTGCAGGTAGGAGACCACTTTCTGTCTGTAAGAAGGACGTGTTACTCCACGGTCCCTTTGTTTCTTCCTAGCAGAGAAGGTAGGAGTTAATTCTGGGAGGCATTTGGCTAGAAGAGCCAGCCGTCAGGTCATTCTGTGCGTGCAGCACGTATGCCTGCGCATGTATTTGCAGTATCAGTGATCATGGGCACTTCCAGTGTTTGTTTTGTCCACTTTTCACTCCCCTGGAATCGCCTGTGATCAGTTTGGCGTTGTGGTTCTAAATGTGCGACGTGACTTTGTTGTTTGAATTAAAAGGAGCCCRTGATAAAAGTGGTTACGCCCTGTAGAGAGTTTAAACTGCAGCTTACCCAGTCCCACATGGATCCTTGTTTCTACTCCGAAGAGATCCTTGTCTCCGCAGGATCAGAGCTTAGATCAGGACCTGGATTTCAAGCTGAGGWTTGGGGTTTCTTTTAGCAAGATTGTAAAGGGCTTGAGCAGTGTGGGTGATTGTACAGTGGCACGACAGCTTCTAATTTGTRCTGAAATGTTTAAAATTGTAACCTAAGAGGTGAAGTTGTTAGAAAAGGTTTCTCATCGTGAAAACAAGAGCTGTGCCTGTCTGTAGCACAGTAACGTCCCCGGGCTGCCGGCGCTCGTACGGCCAGCGACGGGTGCCTCCTGGCAGCGCCCTCGGCGGGTGAGGTGGCTCTTAACTGGGAACAAATGCAAACCATAATAACCAGTTTGTTTCTTCCTCAGGTATTCCCAACCATATGCACGTGGGAACTGGGCCACCGCCTCAGTTTAACAGGATGGAGGAAATGGTAAAGCTTGTTGCGTGGAGCGTGACTCTTGCTTTTAGAAGCGTGGAAGCCCGGCATTCATTTGTTTCTGGGTTGTAGTAATTAGAGGCTGCCCGCGACACCTCAGCCTTTCCCTTTTGCGGGCGTTCGTAGTTTTAACTGCGTGACCCAGATAGAGGTTTGCAGGGGCTGGGGGGGAGCGGGTCGGTGCTCCCTCGCTGGAGGGAGGGCTCCTGCTCCGCACACTGACCCTCGCCGATGCCTTCGGACTCTTTCAGGCGGTGCAGGGGGGCCGCGTGAAGCGCTACTCGTCGCAGCGGCAGAGACCGCCGGTGCCGGAGCCTGCCCCTCCCATGCACATCAGCATCATGGAGGGGCATTACTACGACCCACGTGAGTGTTTCTCTCCCGCTGCTGAGGTTCCGTGCTCGGACCCGAGCAGCTGGAGCAGGAGTCCCCCCATTCCTGTTAGGGTCAGGCAGGTTGGGGGCTTTGTCTTCCCTTTCCTTTGTAAATAACATCGCTGCGTCGTCTCGTACGGACACTGAAAAGCTGCTCTGAGGCTCCCTGGTCGGTGTTTAAACCCCCTGAAATACAATCAGCGTTACCGCCTCCCCTCCCTGGCAAGGGCTGTCTAGGACACTGCTTCTCTTCATGAGAACTAGGATTTAAAATTAACTTGAAATCAGAGCAACGTCTTTGACATTTAAGAGCGGGGAGAATTACAGAACAAGACTTGAGGATAGATTAGGAATTTTCTCCAGCATTTAAAGTGTTGGAGAAGAAATTCCTTGAGTATTCTCCGGCTTTGTAAAGGGAGTAGGAGGCTTTTCTGTTGGGAGTACGTAGCATCTGTGAGCCTGGTAGACTGTGTGTGCCGGYGGGAACGTAGCTTGCAGCCCCGCGTTCAAGTGTTGTAACGGTGGCTGGCTGGGGTGCGCGTGTGACTTGCACGTAAAATTCGGTGGAGCTTTTCCTTACCAGCTGTTGTGTGTTGCAGTACAATTCCAGGGACCAATCTACACCCACAGCGAGAACCCGGCCCCGCTGCCGCCCCAAGGGATGATCGTACAGCCAGAAATGCACCTCCCTCATCCAGGTGAGGCACCAGCTCCCCAGCGGGGCGCGGGGCAGCTGGTACCTGACGTTGCGGTTGTGCCCTGGGGCGGCTCCGCCTGTGCTGGGGAGCAGATAACTCTGGTTTCGMACAGCCCCTCTCACCGAGGGAATCCGTTTTTCCTATTTCTGCAACGTGGAAGAAACCTGCTTCCCTCCTGCAGTGAGGCTGGATCATTATAAATTTTAAGGAAAGAAAAACAGACGTTTCGGGCCCTTGCAGCCAGCGCAGGACCGAGATGATCTGAATGTTTTGGCAGCCCCTGGCTGGATGTCTGCAGGTTCTGTGCAGACCCTCCTGGCTGAGTCKCTTCCCCTTCGGTGGGGCGCTTGGCTCTGCCAGCTGCTGCGCTGGGCTGGTTCTTCAGTCCCTGCTGCTTGTAGGTCAGAAAAGAAAAGCAGAAACGAGAGCTATTGAATTGGCATGTTCTCTGTCTTGCCCACAAAAACTGTTTCCTGAAGTGGATGTGCTGACCAGGGCCGTGTCCGGTTCTGGTGATTCGGGACCGCGGCATCGGGGAGGGGGCCGTGCTCCGCTGTGCCGAGAAGCGCTTCCCTTTTCCCCGGCGCGGGAGCTGAGGACTCGTGGCTGCAGGAGAGGCCTTTCAGCAAAGCGCTTCTCCTTCCTGCTGCGGCGGGGAAGGCGCAGCCRTGCTGGCCCGCTGGCGTCGTAGCAGCCCCGGCTCTCCACGGGACGCGCTGGCTTTACGCACGACATCACCTTCAGCTTATTTTTCTTCCTTCCCAGGTTTACATCCCCACCAGACGCCAGCCCCCATGGCAAACCCTGGGCTGTACCCCCCGCCAGTCTCCATGCCCCCGGGCCAGCCCCCGCCGCAGCAGCTGCTCGCACCGACTTACTTCTCCCCTCCTGGAGTCATGAATTTCGGGAATCCTGGCTACCCCTACCCCCCGGGAGCACTACCCCCTCCGCCCCCTCCTCATCTCTATTCCAACACGCAGGTAAGCCAGCTGCGCTGCCCGTCTCCTTCCTGAGCAGGAGCTGTCGAGAGCAGATGGGATCCCGTGGTGTGGGGGTATAGTCTCTGAGGCTTACTGGGAGAGAATGGGGAGCAGCTGGGCTGCTCCGTGGTGGGAGGTTGTTTACTGTCATCACTCCCTCTGCTTGGGGTGGGTAACTCCTCCCATGGCTGCTCTGCAGCTACCCTGGATTTAGGGTCTAGTGGATGAAATGCCTGTGTTGGTGGATCTCAGAATTGAGGTCTTCCCCTACAGAACAGGGRAACAGCCCACCAGGAGCCTGGGAACCGTTATGTCCCCTCCAGCTCCATGCTAARCCAAGGACACCTTGAAAATTGCTTTGGAAATCCTTTCTCTTTGAGATGGAGGCASGAGGCTGCAAACTGGCTGGTGCTGTTCTTTGGCACCGGCCGGGAAAGCCCTTGGTGTGACCGGCACAGGGCTGGCTTTTCCCGCTCCGTGTCCCACCTCCGTGTCCGCAGCAGCTGCCAGGCAGCGAGGAGGCAAATCTCTGTGGGCATCGTCGGGATGAACCCGGCACTCCCCGTGGCACTCCCCGTGGCCGCCGTGTGAGCGGCCCACGGCTGACACGCAGTGGCAGGCGAGAGATGTGCACGCTCCCCGAGCCCTGCAACCTCTCTGACCTTCCCTGCTGCCCTGGGCTGATCCCAGCTGCCCCCGCAGGGAATCAGCCTGCTTTTGGGGCAGATCCCGAGCCCCCGGGCAGCCGGAGTGGATCTCGGTGTGAAGAGGAACTGTTACCTGCCTTGTCTGTGCAGAAAAATGCTAGCTGCTGCTGTTGCAAAGCACAGACGTTATACGGCAGTCGGGAAACGCCGCAGGGCGGAGGAAACCCGTCTGCCACCGACTTCAGTCCGGCGTGGCTGCGGATCGCCGCAACCCGTGCCTGCCCCGAGAGCCGGGGGACCCTGGTGAGGGGCAGGGGTAGGCGAGGGTCCGCCGGGAGTTGGAAGTGCTGCTGCTTTTTGTAGCCGTGGGGAGCACAGCACAAATCAACCCCCACCCCCCTGTGGCTACTCACTTTCGGTGCTGGGTGGTGGCATCTCTTCACAGCCCGGCTGCGTGCCCTAAAGGCTGTCTGAGACCCGCGGTGTTCTCGCAGGGGGATGCAGCTTTCTGTACCCCCCCCCCACGGCGAAGAGCACTGACCCTTCTGCTCTCTGGGGAATGCAGGCCCAGTCCCAGGTGTACGGAGGGGTCACGTACTACAACACTGTCCAGCAGCAAGTGCAGCCCAAGCCTTCTCCACCGCGGAGGACGTCCCAGCCTGTGACTATCAAGCCACCGCCTCCTGAGGTACCGTCCCCTCGGCGTGAGGCTGCGCGCGCGTGGTGCTGTGCCGCTGGGGTGTGCGCGGTGCTGCGGTCTCCCTCTCCCATCCAAAAAATACGTTGTTCCAAGGAAATCTTAAACTGTCTAATCTTTGACATGTCCCAAACCTCAGCTTCTCGTTGCAGGTGGTAAGCAGGGCTCCAGTTAATTTGAGTTTCTAAATACTTTAAAACTAAACCCACATAAAAAAGTAAGTCCGAAGTTGACTCTTGCTTTTTTTTTTTTTTTTTTTTTCCTCATTTGCTCAGGGTAGAAAACACAACACTTTAGAGAGAGAAAAATCCAGTCCTAAGCTAGGAGGCAGTGACTTCTTTGGAAGAATAAATGTTGAGACCTTAGCAGATAATTCAGGCAGCAGCCTTAAAGGCTTTCTAGAGAGGAGAGTCGTTTCTCCGCGCTGGGAATGGTTTCCTCGCTCCGGTGCTGTGAGCTGCGCGTGTGTGCGCGCGCCAGAGTGCCACGTGTGTGTTTGGTTTCCTTTTTAATACCTCGCTTAGCGTACGGGAGCTGAGCGAGCCTGAACCGCGGCAAGCCCAGACCCGGGCAGGCATGTGCCGGTTGTTTCCCCACACGCGGGGAGGCGGCGTGCGGCGCGGTAGAGGGCTGGGAAACATGCAGGGCTTGTAAATCCACCGTGAGATCATCTGATCGAGGTGCCCTTCGAAAGGCCTCGCGATGGAAAAATATTTCCGAGGAGAGCTTGGCTGAAGGGAGCTGGTTGTGCCCAGAGTGGGCACGGAGGAGGCGGGAGGCGCGGGGGGGGGCGGGGGTCGCGTTTTGGCACCCAGGTGTGGAGGGTGTTCGCTCGCAGGACCCCGGCGATAGCGCTGCAACCCCCGGTGCGGCGGTTGCGGCGGGGCCGCCTAAGCCTCTGCTTCTCTTTCCTCTTCCCCACCAGGACAGCAAAGGTGAAAAGTCAAAGGAGAGGAGCAACACGTAGGGACGTGGCTGTGGGAATCCCAGCGCCAGACCCAGCACCTCAGCAAGGAGGAAGCTCCTTCTCGGGAAAGGCTCCTTCCCTGGGCGTAGGTGAGGCAGCGGGATGATATCAGCTGCACCGTCTTGTGCTCAGGGCCAGGCACCTTCCCTCTCTGGTTTTACCGGTGCCCTCCCGAAAACCATCTCGCCGCCGCTGATCTGCCCTGCCTCCCCCTCCCTCACTGGGGCGCAGAGGTCACCGAAGAATCAACCCCCAGAGTCGGTCCTTGGCCACAAGTTCTCGCAACTTCTCTTTTACTAAACGTCTGCCCTTTTCCCTCTCTAGGATGTTAAACTCCACTGGCTTGATTGTGGTCTCTGTTTTTATTTAAGAAATGAACCAGCTCCTTCAGTAAAGCTGATTTGTTTCTTTTGGGTATTTTGAATTTGTTTGTCTGGCTAACTGGAACGTAACATCCCCTGCCCCCCGTGGAGACAGCTGATAAGTTAATTCTTCATTTCAATTCTCTYTTTAAATTAGCAAGTTTATTTCTGCCATTGTTTAAGCATAGGAAGGGCAGCTGAGCGATAGGAGTCCGTCAGGAACGCGCTGGCTGTGCAGTAACCACTGAATTTGGAAGCTCCTCCCGGTTCTTTTTCCGAACAAGCCCTGTGGGTGACTTGTGTCGTTGGCGGTTTCTGTCCGTGTGCGTGCAAACTCTCAACTCGCACCGGCCRGGAATCCGTGTGCACGAGCGCGGGGCGACCCCCTTCCACGAGCACACCTTGCAGAGCAGGGGGCGATTTCCACCCGCCTCCTGCACCTCTCCCAAACCAGCGGCAGAGCGGGAGGTTTATGGGCGTCCAGGCGCCTCGGCGCTGCCAGAACAGCCCTGCCAGCAGCCAAACCAGCTAGACAGGGCAAGCAGAGGAGCGGTTCGCTCCTAGCGCTTGGGTGTTGCTGCTGTGGAAGTGGAAGGGGGTGTTGTAACCCGCCCCGACGCATCCAGCCTGGGCTCCCATCCCCAGGAGGAAGCGCCTCAGCCCTGCGCCTGCCACCGCGTATAAACCGGCGTTCCCCCGGGCGCCTCGGCACCCTTCTTTTCCCCCTCGGCACCCTTCTTTTCCCCCCGTTAGGATTTGGAGGCCGATCTGCCGGGGCGACTGGCACCGCAGCTCCGAGCGTGCCGAGCCACCCCTCTGCAGCACGCATCCCGCCGGCACCGCGGCAGGCGCAGCGGCTCCCGCTCCCAGTCGCGGCTCGGGCTCGGCCGTGTCCTCGCAGCCGTTTGCAGATTGCATTAGGAAATTTGGCAAGGCGGGCTGCCGATCCCTGCCGCTCGCCCCCAGCACGTGCCGGGGCAGCGTGGGGACGTGCCAGCTGCTGGCGCAGGCCGCGCGGCGAGGGGGGGAGCGTSGCCGCTCCAAGCAAGCGGCGTCTTGGCCTCCGAGTCCCCATCTGCGGCGAGGGAGGGGTGCCCAGCGGCCCACCTGCCCGCGCTCTGGTCGAGATCTTCTCATGCATGCCCAGCTCTCCAGCAGAAATACCTTCTTTGTTTGTTGTTTGTAACTTGATGACCTTTTGTACCTAATTTCAGCCGTCAAAACGACATTTTAAAAGCAGAAATCCCTTATGTTTTAAATGTAACTGTTTCTCTGCCTTAAGGCTGAAATGTATCGTTAACATATCGGTCGCATGACTGAAGTCCTGGACCTTACAACACTGTGATGGCTTTTTGGTTTTGTTTGTTTGGATTCCTGTCCCTTAGGAGTGCACATTTGTAACCAGGATTGTACCGGCACGCAGATGAGAATACGTTTTAGAAAGTAGCCGGCTCTCTGTCTCTCTTTCCTCGGGCTGAGACCTGCAGGGACATTCCCGGGGAGGGCCGGCGTCCCTTCCACCGCGCTGCCCGAAAGCTCGGCCGCGCGCCGGGAGCTGCTCTCCCCTTCCCAGGAGCTCCTGGTGGGACTGGAAGAGCGGCTCCTCTGCGGCGGGCGCCAGCCGCCCTCGCCCCCGTGCCAGCGTCCCCGGGGAGCAGCTGCGGCCCGTCCCCGGCCCAGCTCGGCCCCGGCAGCGGGGCTCRGCGCGGCAGCGAGCCCCCTCCTCTCCCTGCGGCCTCGCTCGCTCGCGGGGGAAGGAACAACTGGTGCGTGGGTGGTGTGGGAGCTGCCGCCTCCGCGCTTCTGTGCCGCGCTCCCTCCCTCCGCCTCGGCACCGCTGCCGCAGCCTCCCTCTGGCCCGCGGCCCGGCTTCCCGCGGCAAACTGGGGGGTGGGTGGCACGTACCCCGCTCCTGCACCCTCCTGGTACACCCTGACGGCAGGGGGATCACCGAGGGAGCGCCGCCGTGGGGTCTGCCCTCCGGCAGCCGGCCCCGGGCTGGGCAGGGGTGGCTCGGGGCTGGGGGAAAGCGCGGGGAGGGGGAAGGACGCAGGCAGGGCCGGCCAACGCCGCGGCGGAGGTGGCTTGGGAGGGCAGGGGGACCTCAACTGCCCCCCTTTGCATCCTGCCCCGGCCCCTTCCCTCCGTTCCCCGCAGCTCTCCCCAGCCCCTGCCCTCGCTGCCGGCAGCGGGGTGGGGGTCCCAGAGCCCCTCCAGCAGCAGAGGCGGGAGCCATCGACCTCCTGCCCCCGCTGCCGTGCTGCCCCTTCCCTCAGCTGCAGCCCTGCCTCAGTTTCCCTCCCTGGCAGAGGGCCCAGGGCTGAGCCTGCTCCAGGGGCCAGCTCGGACCATCGCCGGGACCTCGCGGAGAAGCTGCCGGGTGAGAAGCCCCTCAATTAGGGGCTCTCCCCTTCCCCGAATACCGAGATCCCCTCTCCCAGCGCTGCAGCCGGGAAGTGGGTTAAAGCGCTGGCTCGGGGAGGGATTTTTCCCTCGGTGTAATTTTTCCCTCCTACACAAGGTCTGTTTTGAGCGGTGCCTGGAGGCTTCGCACCCCCCGCTCGGCTGCCGGGGCGGGGGAACGCAACGCGGCTGCAAATGGAGGCGCAGGCTTTGGGAGGGAAGCGCCTGCTCCAGATCCCAGCTCGTTAAGAGAAATAACAGCAAATTAATTAAGCTAATAGCTCACTCTGCGCCAGCAGTGCCCCCGTCCCTGCCGAGCCGGGGGAGAGGAGCTGGGCCGAGCCGAGGGGCCGGGATCCGGGGCACGTTCCCCGGGGGTGAGCACGGCCCKCGGCACCGCACGATGCTCCGGGTCCCTCCCGCCCGCCCGGCCCGGCTGCAGCCCCGCTGCCACCAGCTCCTACGGCCTCCCCGTGCCTCAGTTTCCCCTCCTGCCCCTTCCAGCCCCTGCTGTCAGGAGAAGCCCCTCTCCACGTGGCCACAGCCCGGCCAGCGGGCACCGCTCGCACCCGGGGCCGGGCACCCTCGTCCGGCCGCCCCGGGCAGAGGGGATGGAGGGGCTCGGGTGGGAGCGTTGCGGGGTCTTGGGTGGGATGTGGGGGGGTCTGAGCGCTGGGGCCTGGCGGGGCAGGTGGAGGTGCCGTGGGGTGGAGGAGGGCCGTGCCATGCTGTGCCGTGCCGTGCCGTGCCGTGCCGTGCCGTGCCATCCCACCGGGGCCCGTGCAGCCAGGGATGGGGACATGGGGACATGTTTGCTGCTTTCCCGCGGCCACACGGATGGAGTTGCCAAGCAACTGCTGGGTGGAGGCGAAGTGGGAACAAAGCAGGAGCTGCCGGGGACCCCCGGCCCGCCGTCCCTCCCCAAACCCCCAGCTCTGCCTGCCCGGGCTTGGTGGGGGCTACGGGGTCACCCGCCGTGTCCCCCCAGGCATTGCCACCGTCCCACCCTGGGGCTGCCGCAGGGCCGCGGGTTTGCAGGGAGGGAACCCTCAGAGATGGCGATTGTGGGGGTACACGGGGTCTGTCCCCCCGTTGCTGTCACCACCGTTGCCGTGCCCT
The DNA here is from genome assembly GCA_030449065.1 of Oceanodroma leucorhoa. Taxonomy (NCBI): domain Eukaryota; kingdom Metazoa; phylum Chordata; class Aves; order Procellariiformes; genus Oceanodroma; species Oceanodroma leucorhoa. The sequence continues at coordinate 1,525,877 of JASVER010000115.1, forward strand.
GGAGGGGTGCAGAGCGGGTCCCGGCCCCGGCGCCTCCCCAGCTGCTCACGGCAGGGCCGGCGGCAGCGGGGCCCGGGCAGGGCGGGTGCTCGGCACCCAGCGGGCAGGGGGCACGGTGGCTTTGCCCCGGGCGGGCGCCGCGTCCCACCCTGCCCTGCCCCGGCACCTGCCCCGGCTTGCCAGCCCGGCAGGGCCTGTTCCCGGCCTGGCAGGCGGTGCGGGGGGCAGGCAGCTGCCCCGACCTGCCCGGCCCTGCCTGCAGGGTGGCCCTGGCCCCAGGGGGTGCCCGCGCCCGAGTGGGGGGTCCTGCACCAACCCCCGGCCCTTTCCCACGCTGCGACGGGGTGCAGAGAGCTGGGCTGGGGGGGCCTGGGGTGGGTCACCCCACGCCTGGGGATGTGCCCCCCATGGAGGGGACACCATGGGGGGGGACGGTCCCGTGTGCCCCAGGGCTGGTGGGGCGCTGGGCTGGCATGGGGGGGTGCATGGGTGTGCCGGGGGACGGGGCGTCGGGGTGTGCCAGGGGTGTGAGACAGCACTCGGGGGGGGGTGAGGCTGTGTCCCTCCGCCGGGGTGTGTGACGGTGTGAGGCGGGGGGGGGTGACGGGGTGCGGGCTGTGTCCCCCCCTGCCAGGCTGTACGGCGGCGGGGGGTGCGGGGGCTCTGCCAGTGTGTCCCCTGCGCGCGACTGACGGC
>JASVER010000115.1:1534322-1552993 GCA_030449065.1 Oceanodroma leucorhoa
GGGCAGGGGGCGCGGAGCCCCAATAAAAGGCTGTCCCGGCGCCTGTCTCATGATGTCATGCTGGGGAGTGAGGTCACAGGCGTGCTGCTGGGTGAGGTCATGCCGGGAGCAGCGGAGGGCGGAGGGTCACGAGCACCGCCCCCCCCACCCCCGGGCATCCCGGTACCGGCCGGGGGGGCCTCGACCTTCTCAAGGTGGCGGCAGCGCGGAGCCACTAGGCCTGACCTTCCCAACATGGCAACCGCGAGCGGTCCGTCCGACCTTCCCAACATGGCGGGCGGGCGGAGCTGGCGGCGGTAGCCGGGCTCAGCCGCGGCATCTCCGGCRGCAGCAGCGGCTTCTGCCCGGAGCGTGGAATCACTCCCCGGCGGCGCCGCGCTCCCCTCACTCCTCTGGACGCCTGCGGAGCCCGGCGCGCCCGGCGCGGGGGTGACCTTCCCAAGATGGCGGCCCGCACGGCCCATCGCTCCCGGAGCCCTTCCCAGCATGGCCGCGCGACCTCCCCAGCATGGCGCCGCGGCCCTGCCGCCCCGCCGTGCCCCACCCACATCCGGTCCGGGCCGCGCAGGCGCAGGAGGGGGCGAGGGCCGCCATTTTGTTTGGCGGCGGCTGGAGGCCGGACGGCGCCGCGGGGCCGCGTTTCCGGGTGCGGCGGGAGGAGGCCGCGGGCGGCGGGTGAGCGCGGGGGCACCGGGCCGGGGGCCGCGGGGCCCGTGAGGCCTGTGGGGGCCGCGGCTGCGGCCCGCGGGGCTCTGTGGTGGGGTGCGGTGACTCGGGGTGGGCGTGTGGGTTACAGGGGGGGCTGCGCGGGGCCTGTGGGGAGCCCGGGGCCGGCTGTGGGGTGCCCGGGGCCCGCGGGGCGAGGGGGCTGGGGGTGCGCTGGGGTCTGTGTGGGGCCTGTTTTGGGGAGGGGGACGTGCGCTGGGCTTTTTCGGGGTGCAGGAGGGCGGGGGTGGCCTCGGCGCTTTGGGGCTTGCGGTGGGTCCGTAGGGGCGCGGTGGGGCGGGGGTGGCCGCGGGCGCGCTGGGCTCTGCGTGGGGCGCAGCGGGGCCTGCAGGGACGGTCGCACCGGGAGGTTGTGGGGGGGTTTCCCAGGGGAGGCACTGGTGCAGCTGGGAAGGTCTGTGCTGGGGGGGTGCTGGCAGAGGGGGGCTCTGCGGGGATCCCGGGGAGAGCTTCTCCCCCCCCCCTGCTCCTCCCCGTGTCACGGGAAGGTGCCCGTCACGTTCTTCCCCTCGCCCTCCTCCAGCGGTGCTCCCTGGGGGAGCGGGGAGGGTCCGTGTCCGTGTGTGGGCAGCTGTCGTGGGAGGTTTGGGTGACCGGTTGTGCCGTCCTGGGGGACGATACTCCCAGGGTCAGGCCAGGCCCAGGGTCCCCAAGCAGCGTCACAGTCCGGTCACTCTTCTGGGCCCAGCGCTGGTAAAYTGTGGCCTGAGCAGCCTCTGCCTACGGAAACCCAAGCATGAGGCAGCATATGGCTGGGCAGCAAAGTGCTGCGAGTGCCACGGCGGAGGCTRAGCTCTCCCTTCTGCTCCGGGTAAACACCGCCGCGGCTGCGTGCTCCCGGGCCGCCGGCCCTCCCCACCCACGGAGCCGTACGGCGCGCCTGCCCCCGCCAGACACTGCCCGGGCAGCGCCCCGGCCCTGAGGACCGGATTCCTGCTGCGGGTTTGTGCTCTGGACCCCTCCAGAGTCCTGGTTGTAAGCAAACAAAATAAGTGGCTGATTGTTTTCTGCGTGTCCCTTGGGACAGAGGGAGAGCGGCAGCGCCGTGGCATGAGCAGCCGCAGCTTTTCCTCCTGTGAAGACTCAGCAGAATTGATGTGGCTCGCGCCTGCCCTTGAGTGCACGGCTGGCCCCGGCGAGCGGCTCTCGCCCACACCGGCTCTCTGTTCGCAGGGTTTCCCCTGCGCCTCGATGTCCTCGGCCGCGACACGGGAGGGATKCGGATGGGTTTGGGCTGCGGGGTACGTGTGCCGCACGGGGACGAGCCCGGCAGGCGGGCTGGGTCCGGGAGCCGGTGTGCCTGGACGCTCGGCTGTCCCTGCGCGGGGCTCTGCTCCCGTCGAGGTGTTGCTTGTTTTGGTGTTTGCCCTGTCACGGAGAAGCTGCGGTGAGCCCAAACCTGGGGGAGGCAGCGGCCAGGGTGGGTTTGGGGCACTGCAGGCCAAAGCCCCAGCGAGTCCAGCGCTGCGCAGCATCCTCTGAAACGGCTTATTCTCCAAGCACTGCTCAGAGACAGATTTTTTGGGGGGTTTACCTCAAGTCCTCGTTGCTGTTAAGCACAACTCTGCTCTAGCAACCCCCCTGCAGCGAGCGGGGCGGGGGCCCAGGCTGTGTCCCCCCCCACCTGCTTGGACTTGGGCAGCGTTTCTGGGGCCCGTGGGGTGGGATGCAGAGGGAGGAGATGCCGGCTGCCTCCTGACCCTCAGCTGATGGGTGGACGTGAGGCACTGAACGCCTCGTGACTGCCCTGCTCCGGGTTTCCCAATCCCGCTGTCCAGGCGAAACGTGGGCTGGAGGCYGGTGGGAAGGCGGCAGCGAGGAGCCGGTGCGGCAGCGTCCTCGGGCCAGGTGGAGGCAGAGGTTTTGCATGAAAGTAATTTCAATGAACCGCAGCCTGTGTGCTGGGCTGAGCAGGAGCCCTTGGAGAGGTGCCGCGATCCCAAACCGTCCTCGTTTCACCTTTGGCAGACTTGGCTGCGGACGCGTGTCCGCCCGGRTTGCTCTGGCCTGGCCTGATCTCTGGTGTGGAGTGTCGCTGCCCCGCTGACGGCTGGCAGAGAGGATCTGATCTGACCTGACTCCCGTCTCCGCTGCCGAAGGAGTCGGCTCGGTTTGCGGATGAGGTGTGAATCCGCCCGGCTCTGGCTCGGATGTGCTCTCTGGGGCAAAGCTACCTGGGGAGCGCGTCCTCTGCTTTTCACAGCTCGGCTGCCTGCCTTCACTCCTGCCTGTCTCGGCTCATCGAATGCGTCGCGTCCCCCGAGGTGTTTCGGCACCTCTGCTTTGGCCGAGCCCCCCGGGGAGATGTCTCCTCTTCTCACCTCGCGTGACGGCGGCCGCGCTCCCCGCCGGTGGGGGCTGCCAGACGGCGGCACGGCGGCTCCCCGGCTCGCGGCCGCGCTGTGTTGCTGGAATGCGAAGGCAGAGCCTGTTTTCCTGCCTGTTTTCCCATGGCCGCTCCGGGGCCGGGAGCACAGACCCCTCTTTGTGCCGTGGGGAGCGAGGGAGGGCTTGGCTTCGTCCCGCCGTGAACAAACGGGAGCTGTTGGCCGCGGCGTGCCAAACCGCTGCCATCCAGAGCGTGCGTCGTGCCCGGTGCCGAGACGTGAGCGTGGCACGGAGGGGAGCGCGGCTGACCGGTGCCACCTTCACCACCACTGCCTGCCCCTCTGCCTCCGTTCCCAGTGAATTGGGTCGGTTTTAGTATTTGCCACTGAAAGTAGGTCTGCGGTTCCGCACCGTGGCAGGCCGGCTGGTGCCGCAGACGCGCGAGGCTGCAAAGCTTTCGGCTGCTGCGGCCGCAGGGTATTAGACCCTGACACAGAAGTCGCTGCGCGGAGTGCCTCTCTGCTGCCGTTGGGTTTTCTGCTCTTGCTGAACGCCTTAACTCCGAGGCGAGGCATGCCGGCCCCCCCCCCCCGCCAGCACCAAGGTGACGGGGCATGTTCCAGGTCAGGGCTCGCTTCCCGCTTTGCTTTGCTTTAAAGTGCTGTTTGTCGAGGCGCTCTGGTCCTTGTCTGACCTACTTACTTACATCTGGCTGCTTGGAAGGAAGGCAGATTTGCTCTGCCAAAGAAGTAGCTTTCTGCTGGGAAGCAAAGGTGGGAGGAGGCGGGGGGGAAAGCGCCCTCCTAACGAGGGGCTGAGCGTGTTGGGTTTCTCCTGCTGGCTTTGCCAGGGCAGCTCTGGAACGAGCGCAGCTCCCAGGGCTTGCTCCTCGTTCTGATGTTAAGAGGTTGGTTTAAAAATTAAATGGTCTTTTCCAGAGCTGAGCCGGCTTCTTCATCACTGGCCTCGGCGGGGGCTGCGGTACTGGGAGCCGAAACCTGCTGCGGGGTCTCCTGCAACACGGAGGCTGTGGAGCTCCGCACCCCGGCGTGGTGCTGGGGCTCAGACGTCTCTCTGCTTCCTTTGGCCCATCCCCGTTCCCCTTCCTTCCTCTGGTGTCTCCCACATGCAGTACCGTGACCATCGCAATTCCTGCTGCTCGGCAGGACTGGCTGCACCAGCCGGAGCCRCGGCTGCCCGGTGCCCTGGGCGCAGACTCTCCCTGTGGCAGCCCCGGGGCGGAGGCAGCTCCGGGAGGGATGCTCACGGGGAAAAGGGAGAAGCTGCCGGGCGGGTGCAGAGGTTTGCAGGGAGCTCCGCTTTCCCCTTTCCAGCGGGGAGCAGGTGAGGTGAGTTGCAAATGCTGCTTGGCAGGGCTCGCTCGCAGCGTGGCCCCCGGCCAGTCTGGGCCGTGGGGAGACGGTGTCGTGCCGGGCCCTGCGCCCCGGGATGCTGCGTGCTGGGATTCAGCGCTGCTGCGCTCGAGCGGCCTCGTCGGGCCTGACCCGCTGCCGCCGTGCTCCTGCAGCGACGCACGCTGCGCTTGCTTGCGCCCAGGGCCTGTCTCTGCTTTCGCCGAAGCAGCCGGGCACGTTCYCCCCGTGGCCAGCGGTGTTCCCTCCTGGAGTATGGGGCTTAAATTTTCCCTCGCCTGGGCTGGAGTCTGGGTCGGTGGCCCCGGGGTGCTCGTGACTTTGCCCGGGAGCTGGGAGCGACGGGGATGAGTCCGCGAGGACCGTCCGACCCCATTGCTGAGTCTCCGTCTGTCACACCCCGTTACTAGACCATGTCTCAAAGCAAGCCCTCCTCTCCCTCTGCGCCGGCTGTAAATTTGCAGCGTGTTCTTGGCACCTACCGACCTGAAAAGCAGCCGAGTGTGGATCTGACTGCGCGGAGAACTCGCTCTGACGGGGCTTGGCTCGGTTTCCCCTTGGCATTGACACAGGCGCTTCCTTCGCGCTCTTACACCTCCCGCGGCTGCRGCTGTCGCAGCGAAGGCCGGTGGGGCCGGGCCCTCGCCACCTTCGGCCTCCTGCCCCGGCAAGGGCTCCGCTCGCCGCAAGCCGTCCTATCGATCCTGCGGCAGGGATCAGCCCCGTTCGTAAGGTTTCTGTAGCTTTAGGGTCTTGCACAAACGTCGGGTGTATAYGTGTGTCCCAAAATAACACTTAAGTGCTGGGTATTCTATGCTAGCTTGTAAATGTTTTCCTAATGACTCTGAGCGCAAACCTGGTTAGAGGAGAGACGCATTTCTTTTTTGGAAGCAGTCAGTGATGGTTTTCTGAGTGGCTGCTTCCTTTCTGCGAGGCCGTTGTGGCTTTGGGGTGGTTCGGGGTGACTTTATTCTGCGGCAGGGACTGTGCCCTTCCAGCAGGCACCTCCCGACRGCGCCCAGCGACTTGCCCTCTGCCTCGGTTACTCGCCCTGTGTATTCTGGATTGCGAATTGGCGCATCTCTCTTTGGCCTTTGCCTAGGAAAACCCTGAGAATACTTGGCCGGGTTTCGTGGAACAGCAGGAGACCTCGCGCTCCAGCCCAGCTCTGCTCGTCTCCTTCGGGGCTGCTTCCCRCAGCCGGGCTCGGAGCAGCTCTTGCAAAAGAGTCGGCACGGGAGGCTGGCGAGCGGGCAGAGCCCCAGCGCCTCGGGCCTGCGGGGTGGCAAAAGGGACCGGAGCTGGAGGTCTCTGTCCTCAGCCTCCCCGAAAGCCCTGTCAGCAGAGGAGGAGGGAGGGAGCGTCAGGGACGCCTGGCAGGAGGTGGGCGAGACCCCGGCGGGGGGCACGGGGGGGGCTGTCTGTCCTGGGGGCTCCTGGCCGGGGAGCGCAGCCCAGCCCCGGGTGCTGCCTTGCTGCGCGGAGGGGCTGACGGGCCGCGGGCAGGGCGGGAGGGCGGCCGCTGCGGGGGCACTGCGGGCTCCAGGCGTGTTTAAGCGCCCTGCTCGAAGGCGGGGGCTGGTACAGGGGGTTAGGCTGGGGCCGCTCCTGTGGTGTTTTGAAGGCACGGTTATTCTCCATCCAGGCCCCTGAGAGCCGCAGACCTCCAGGCAGCGTGTGTGTGTGTAGCTCATGGGTTTTCAACAGATTTTTTTTTTTTTTTTTTTTCATGGGTGTAACCGAGCTCTCTGGGTGGGGGCCGGGGGACTGGGCAGACCACTGGCTTTTCTCCTAAAACACCGGCACAGCCCGTGTGGTCTCGTGGCGCAGTGACCTCTTGCGGAGACGCTGCCTGTTGGGCCCACGCYGGGGGCGGAGGAGGAAGACCCAGAAATGTCAGACCTTCAGCGCTGGCTTGGCATCGCTTCTGCCAAGGGGCTGGGTCACTTTGTTGCCAACGGCTCGGATATTGGGGTGAGTCTGGGAGAAAAGCTTGGTGCAGGGGTTTGGTTTGAAAGCATGGCCTTCAGCGAGGGCTCCCTCCAATTAATGTGCTTTTTTTGGCAGAGAGTTTCACCTGGGCATTTTGCTGTCCCTGCCTCGTGACGCAGGCCGGCGTCGGCAGGCGCTGCGGCAGCCGACAGCGTCAACTCAGGGTGGCAGGCTGGAGCTGGAGACTGGTTGCCTGCTCCCGTCTCGGGCCGTGGAGCGTCTGGTGCTGTTTCACGGATAACTTCAGCGCTGTCGGTTTTGAGTGYCGGTCGGAAGAGCTGCGGGTTCGTTCGCTGTTCCTTGTTCTTTGCTGGTAGCGCGTCAGCCGCAGCCTGGCGGAGGCCGAAGACTGATGCTGCGCTGGGTTCACTGTGCAGAGCGCGGCTCGTTAGCGCCTGCCTCTAAACGAGCTCGGCGTGAGTGGGCTCCAGCACTGCTGGGGGGCTTTAAAAGGCTCTCGGAGGTGGCTGGAGCCCTTCTCTGCTCCCCGTCCTGCTCGGAGCAGCCTGAGGCCACCAATATTTTCCTTGCTCCCCTTGTACCTCGAGGAGCTCCCGGCTCTGTCGGCTCCAGCGCGCAGGCTTCGTTTGCTCTAAATGCGCAGACGGTGTTGGAGCCCGCGGTRAAAGGGACGGGCGCGTTGTTGGCAGTTGATAAAAAGGCATTTTAATCTGACCTCGAGACTAACACCACCAGGCTCGGGAGCCGCTTTCCATTCAGCGGCGTATTGTTCTCTGCGAGGCGTGGGCCACGCAGCACGTTATTCCCAGCCATGGGTCACCGTCGAAGCAGTCGGGAAGTCCCTGCGTCTCCCGCCGCTTCCTCCCGCTGGAACAATCAGAGATGTCCATCGGAGAGAGCGGTGGTTCGGAGCGGTTCCTGCCCTGTCCCCTCGTGTGCCACCTCTCCCTCCCCGGCTTCCTTTCCCTTCTCGCCTGGCACACGGGACGGGGAGAGGCAGGGAAKTCTGCGGGCCCTCCTGGGACGGGCTTTTCCTGCTCTTCGCTTTGCTGCAGCCCCTAATGTCGGGACACGATTCCTCGCTACTGATTAAAGGTTTCCTCTGCCAAGTGAACCGAGCTGAGCTCGGTGGAAAGCGGCTAAAGGACGGCCTGACTCTGGGGTCCCGTGGTCGGGGATGGGGAAGCCGTGGCTCCACCGAGGGCTGTGGAATTCGGGCCCGAGGCGTTAGAAACTTCTGTGTTCAGGGTTTTGTTAAAAATGCATTGTCAGTGACTGTGGGATGTTAATAATTCACAGTGAACGTCTGAGTCCCGCGGGGCTGGAGTGTGTCTGTCTGTCTGCACGCAGAGATGCACCGGCTCTTTGAGACGCTCCAAATCGAGATGGCAGCTTGCTCTCTTAAAGCATGCTGATATGATCTTAAAAGCCYGAATGACCTTAAATCCTGCGATGGCTGTCTTTCAGGATAAATTATTTATGTTGCATCTTCAGTGCTGCCGAAGCCCCCGCTCCTCAGGAACGGGCAGAAATGTCAGGCTTCGGAGGACAGGCTCTGAATTTGGGAGGGCTGCGCTCAGGGTAACTGAGGAACTGAGGGTTTGGGTGGGAAGAGGTGGAAGATAAAGGCGCCCTGCGAGGCGGGGGCAGGAGGGAGGGTGTTTGAGAGGTCCAGCCTTGGAAGTCGTCCCCAAACCGGTGCAGCCGCATTCTGCAGCCGACATCAGAGGGCTGGAAATTCCTCTTGATCTGCAGTTCAAAGCCGCTGCCTCCCTGAGGATGAAGCGCTTCATCTCGGGTTTGCAAATGCAGGCTCGCCGTGGCAGCGAGCGTAGCTGTGAAATACAAGTCTGCCACAGCGCCCAAATCCCCCTGAAAAGCGAGGAACCGTGCTTACTGCGTCTGAAGGTCACTGCTGCCTGTCCTGCTAAAAAAGCAAACCCTCCCCCGAGGGATGAGCAGAATCCGGGGCTGCTTGCTGGAGAAGGCATTTCGTTTCCCTTCACAGCAAACGGGGACTTGAAAAATGTCTGAAAAAATGTGGCGTGTAGTCCTGTCCAGGCCAGATCTGGCTAATTCGGCTGTTTTACAGGAGAGGGGGACCGCTGAGTGGAACGTTCTTGGTTTTTAATGGTGTTTTGAACCCAGGGGGGGCCGGATTCGAAACCCTGCGGGACTGCCCCAGAGTCGGTGCCGCCGTGGGGCGAGGGGTGCTGCGGTGATGGTGGGGTCCAGTGTGGCTGCTGGGCAGCGGCTCTGGAAGCAGCTTGCTGCAGGTCACCTCGGTTTCAGTGAACACTTCCTCCTCCTAAGTGATAGCTTTTCACACGTTGTCTTCCTCCCGGTTTTCTCACAGCTTTCTTGGTTTTTGTTTTTTATTTTAAAAGGAAAGCTAATGTGCAAACCTGTCTCTCCTGGCTTAACCGAAGACGAGCTCTCCTCTGCGCTTTGATCTGGCGGGTGTCTCTCTCTCGCTGCCCCGATTCAGGTCTTTCAAACCACTTTCCCTGCGAGCGCAGTGAGCTGCCGCCGCGGCATATGGAGCTCTCAAAGGCTCAGATCTGGCTTGGTGAAAGGATCCCTGGTAACGAAGAACAAAGGAGAAGAAATGCAGAGAAGTCGGCTGTCGGAGCGGCATTGTTTCAAAGGGCATGGTTTCCGTAAGGCATAYGCCAGACATTAAGGGGTGGTAAGCAGTGCTGGGAGAACCCCCCTTTTTTTTTTCTTGGAGGATTTAGCTTGTGTGTCCCTAATCTTTATCAGCTGTGTCTGTCTTCACGAACGTTAAAGATCTAGGCTTTATTTTAAAGACAGACACGGATCACTCCAGCGTTCCCACCCAGAGCTCTTGGCTTTTCTCGTGGTATGAAATAATCAGCAGCCACCATGTRCTGAGTTCGGTGCCTCTTGATTTTGGTTTTTCAATGTGACCTTTGCTGTTAATCCACAACCTGAACGGGGCCGTGTGCTGAAACAAAATGACCTGTTTCTCGGGAATTCAGCTCCAGTTTATCCTCAAGCTGCTTTAGCTTAAACTCTTCTCTCCCCTCCTCTCTCGCTCTTCTAGGTCAGAGCCTTTATCTGAGTGCAGGTTTCGGTGCAGCACTAGTTTTAAGGGCATGTTAGATATGGTGAGGCAATGACTCATGGTTTTCTTTGTAGAAATACCCCTCTCCTCCCCGGCTGTGCTTACAGGAGGTAGTGTTGCTGTAGGATTGTCCCTAGCCGCTCCGCCTGACGCAGGGCTTATATGGGGGGCAGCAGGGCAAAYGGGGGGACCGAGCAGCGTGCTTCCCTTGCAGACGTGGCACTGACTTGTCTTCTGACAGCTGACAACCCCCGTCCATCCGTCTGCGTACGGCGAGGTTGTGTGTCCCTGTCCTGGGAGTATCTGAAGGGGCTCCTGTGAYTCGGGGTGCAGAGCTGGGTGGGAAACGTCACCCCGTGAGTAACCAGCAGGAGCGTAGCAGGGAGATGGTGTGGCTGYTTCTGTTCCCGTGGGTCAGGCGCGGAGGTGACGGCCCGCAGCGCTGGCACCGCTCCTGTGCTGGCTCAGGCCTGYGACACATGAGACCGAGTCAGGAGTCTCATTACCTGGCACGTTTCTCAGCTGTATCTCTGCTAATTACCTCCAGCTGCTGGTGTTCAAACAAGGCCGGGGCTCCCCTGCCTGTCCCCTCCCACCGGTCGTGCCGCGACACCGTCACGCCGTCCCCCCGTCACGCTGTTCTGCCCTGGCAGCGGCCTGCGCCGGCCCGGCCCTGCAATCCCGCTGCGGGGTGGGAAGGAGCACGGGGGAAAAGCGCTCCTGTTGCAACACGTCCCGGCAGCGCCGGCAGGTCCCAGACGAGCACATTATGAGCCGTCTCTGATCTTCCTTTGGTGGGAAAGGTACAGGCTGAATGGGTTTTCGCCGGGCTTCGTTCCAGTCTGCGGAGCGTCCCGGCGTGGTGGGACTGGTGGCACGAGGGGCTGAAGGAGAWCTCGACGGATGTTGGCTCTTCTGTGCAAGGCTTCCAGCTCGGTCCGGAGCAAAGTAGCACCGCACGTGTCAGGGGAAGGTGCGTTTCCGAGGGGCAGGAGCGAGGTGGCTGCCCCGGTGAGGTGGACGAGGACCCACTGAGTCACGGCGGGTTCGAGCTCGCGCCGTTCCCCGGCTCCGCAGAGGTGTGGCAGGTGCCACCAGAGAACTTGAGATCTCGAGTGACTTAGAAAACACCAGAAAATAGAGGGAGGAACGTCTCCCCGGTGAGGGTGTCTGTAGTTGGGAAGTTTCTCACTCGGTAGAAGAGCTGCTTTTAATTAAAAGGTGATTTATTTATTTATTTTCCTGAACCGCAGAGAGCTGGTGGTTTGCTCGAGGGCAGGGGAGCCGCTGGCGTCGCAGCGATGCTGCTGGTCCGTTTTTCCTGTTCTCAGACCTCTGCTGTGACGGGGAGTGGTAATGTCTGACACGTGAGGACGGACCTGCTCTGATCCTGGCCTCCGTGTACCGTGGCATCACTAAATTGTAGTTTATCTACAGAAGGGATCCGGAAGGGATCTGGATTTTAATACCTGATACAAACCATTTCAAAGGTCCTGGGCACTTGGGTTTCAGTGCCTGGGTCGTAAAGAAACTTTCATTGTCGTGGTGGATATATCTSTGACCTCTCTGGTCGCTTGCCCTGGAGGTCAGGGATCAGAAGTCGGAAGCTTCGGGTGTGAAACTATCCTGTTCTTACCTGGCGTTGGCATTGTGGTCCCATTCAATGGTTAAGGAACAGGTTTTCCTGGGGGAAAGACATCTGCGGCCCAGAGAGGGGCATTTATCCCCTGCCTCTCGGTCTGCCCCGAGCACCCGAAACTCCCGGGGTGGCGAGTGAGGCCTCCAGTCATCACATTCCTATTCCCTGAGCCGGTGCTGCCGGGACGGCCCTACCTGCGCGCTGCTGTCAGAGGCACGAGCTTGCCAGGGGCCCGTCCTGTGATCTCCCGGTGATTCAGGCTCCTCTTCCTGTCCCCGCTTCCTCCGTGCTCAGTCTCCGGTGCCGACCGGAGCTGCCGGGCTCTGCGGAGCCCCACCGGCGAAGCGCTGCGTGGGCTGGGAGCCGTTCTGGGTAAGCCGCGGTGTGGGACGGATTCGTTTTGGGCTTGCGATGAGATGGATTGAAACGTAAATCAGATCGGTGTTGGGAAAGCTTGTTTCGCTGCCTGCTTGGACGGCTTCAAGGGGGGCTTTGGAGTTGTGGAAATGGAGTGGGGCGCAGGCAGCTTTCAGAGCGTTGGGAGGTTATTGAAGTAGGATCCAAGTGGTTTGGAAAATCTGCTTTATCTGTCAGGGCTGTTCGGGGGTGGGAGCGTCTCTCCTCGTGCGAGCCACGGGGCAGCACCACGCCGCTTCGTCTGCCTTCTGCTCGGTGATCCGTCTGGCGGATTTAACGGCGTTTGTGGCTGGAGGGGCCTGCTGGGGACGTGTGCCAGGGCTGGCCGCGGTGCCTGCTGACGGGCTGTAGGCTTTGGGCTCCTGTCGCACTTCCACGTGAGCAGCCTCCGGCTGCAGATAAAGGAGCTGGATTGATGGCGCAGGATTAGCTTGGCTGGGTTTTCTCCGCCGAGCGAGGCGGTCGCGTGAAAAAYGTCCTGGGTTTCAGCTGCAGGCTCTGTGCTGGCGTGGGGGCCCTGGCGATTTGGGGCAGGGGGGTCGTGCTGGCTCCCGCCACTGGGACCTGCTGCTCCAGGGTGTTGGGAGAACGTGGGGGCCCTTTTGAGCCAGCCGGGAGAGGGCAGCCCCAGCCTCTGCCCCGCGCGGGGAGCTCCAGGCACAGGGCACTAGCACGCTAGCCTGGGGCCGTGTTTCCCTGTGGCCGGCTCGCCAGCTTTCCCCTCCAGTCCCTGACCGCTTCCTCCCTTCCCACAGGCATGAGTGACCAGGCTTGTCCCCAGCACTGAGCAGCCGGAGCCGCCGGGAGTCGGGCCAGGATGCCGATCCCTCCTCCCCCGCCACCGCCGCCGCCTGGCCCCCCGCCGCCTCCCACCTTCAGTCAGGTAGGGCTCTTCTCTGGCCTGGCTGGCGGGGGGGTGGGGGGTGGCCTGAATCCACGTGGTGCTGCTTGCCGGGGGCCCCTGCGTTGTTTCTGGACCTCCTCGAGTCCAGCCTACRAGAGCYTYGGGGCTGTGCCTCAGTTTCCCTTGCAGCAGAGTCTGCACGTGGAAGGGGCTGCACGTGGCTTTTTTTTTTTTTTTTTTTTGTATTTGTGGCTTCTGCTCCGCCACGGCTTTGGGGGGAGAGCAGGGGGTCTTGCACGTGGCTCTAACTGAGCTGCGCCTTGGGTCTGGGTAGGCCGGGGTCTCAGCCTTGCCCTGTGGGATGGCAGCACAACGTCCTGGGGCAGCCCTGTCTCTCCGTCTGGAGGAGAGCCCCTGCTGTTTGCTGGCAGGGGGTGGGGGTGTCTCTGGGCTCCGCAGAGGAGAATTGGGACGGTGGAGTCGGGCTGTGCCGGCTCTGTGCGTCGGGGTATCCGTCTGCRCAGGTGAGCCCCTGCTGAGTCGCTTCTTGTCTCCAGGCGAACACAGAGCTGCCGAAACTGAGCCGAGAGGAGCAGCGGGGCCGTGGGGCCCTCCTGCAGGACATCTGTAAAGGGACCAAGCTAAAAAAAGTGACRCAAATCAATGACCGGAGTGCACCAATCCTAGAAAGTGAGTACCCACCTGGCCTGTCCCCGGGAGGTGCTCAGCCCCACGCTGGGTCCTGCTGTGCCCTTCAGGATGGCTTCTGGGCTGTCTGGTTTCCAGTGGCTCCTCGTTGGAGGAGCTGATAATACCAGGCTTAACCTCTCTGCCTCCTTTCAGAGCCCAAGGGCAGTGGTGGCGGCAGCTACGGCTCTAGCTCAGCTGCAATCCAGCCGAAGGGCGGCCTCTTCCAAGGCGGTGTGCCCAAGCTCAGACCCGTGGGAGCGAAGGACAGCTCAGGTAATGGCCGTCTGACTGTGGTTTGCCTGGGGCTTCCCTGGGGAGCTCCCTGGGCGGGAGGGGGTTGAGGACCTTGCCGTGTTTGCCTGGGGATTTCAGCTGGTTAGAGGCAGGGACCCCAAATCAACACCCCACGTGTGGCCGCGGGCAAGCTGCCTTCTCTCCGTGCCACGGTGTCCCACGACACAAACCTCCTTGGAGGGCCCGAGAGTCGCGTGTGTTGCTGAATGTTTCTCTCTGCTATTTTCTGTGGCAACCTGCCTTCCAGCAAGCCAGAGAGCGAATAGCAGTGGTGAGAGAGGAGCCGTGTGTGGCTGAGCGCCGTGCCAGCTCCCTGCCTGTGCCAGACAGCGTTCCCCGCGGTCTGGCCCTCCTCGGCCGAGCGGGCAGGCTGCCCCGCGCTCTGCGCAGGCTCGGGGACGAAGCGCTGCACGTCGCTTTCGCACTCCCGCGCCGTCCCTGGCCAGTCACTCTGCTTTCCTTCACCGCAGACAGCTCCACTAAGCAAACCCTGCAAGTCCCCGGCTCCAGAGCAGCCGCCCCCAGGCCCCCGGTGCCGGCCAGCAACAGCCGACCTCAAGACGATGCTGACAACAGCCGGGCCTCTCCGCCGGAGCTGCCGCGCACGCAGAGGCCCTCCCTGCCGGACCTCTCCCGCCCCAACACCGCCGGCAGCACCGGCATGAAGCACAGCTCGTCCGCCCCGCCGCCTCCCCCGCCGGGACGCCGCGCCACCGCCCCTCCCGCCCCCCCTCCGGCGCACGGCGCCAAGGTCTCTTCCTACAACAGGGAGAAACCCCTGCCACCCACCCCGGGACAGCGACTGCCCGCGAGCAGGGACGGACCCCCCGCCCCGCCACCCATCAAGCCCCCTCCCTCCCCAGTCAGTATCCGAACGGGGTCGGGGGCTCAGGGCCAGTCTCTCGCCCCTCCACCACCCCCTTATCGGCAACCCCCCGGCGTCCCCAACGGCCCTTCCAGCCCCATCAACGAGTCCGCCCCGGAGCTGCCGCAGAGACACAACTCCTTGCACAGGAAGACGCCGGGCCCTTTGCGGGGTCTTGCGCCGCCACCGCCCGCTTCAGCCTCCCYGTCTCTCCAGAGCAGTCGCCCCCCTCCGCCGGCCAGAGACCCCCCCAGCCGGGGAGCAGGTAAGAACCGTTTGCTCTGCTGGGCCCGGCTCCTTCGCGCCCGGTAGCAGCCGTGGTGGGTCAGGCTGCGGCCGCCTGCCCGTGGGGTGTTTGGGGGCCGACGGGAGACGCCGGGGGAAGRTTCGGCGCCCGGGCACAGCGAGGCTTCTCCCGCACGTGGCAGTCGGTGTAGGGGTTGAGCCGGGGGCAGTAGCTGGGCTGTCACGTTTAATTCACGTCCCTGGTCCTGTCCTCTGTTTATCCAGCTCCTGTCACGCCTGGTGTTGGCGGCGGGTTGCGGCTGGGGGGCTGCAGCCTGCGAGGACGGTGCGTCCCGGGGCGGGAGGCATGGTTCGGGGCGCCGCAGGCCACGGCCGCTCTGTCGCTGCTGATGCAGGTGTTGGGGTTTTGGTGCCGGGCACCCCTCGAAGGGGCGGCTTGGTGAAAACCGCTCGCCGTTCCCTCCCTGCACACGGATTCAGGCGCGAGCGTGTCCCCGCTGCCAGGAGCGGCGATGACTTTGCCGCGGTGCCACCCCCCCTCACCCCCCCCGCAGTGAGCTCCTGGGCTCTGCGTCCAGACCGCAGCTCCCGCCTGGTCCCCTGCCAAGCCGCTCTGTCCTTCCGGCCCTGCCAGAATCCCTCCTTGGAGTTACGGCCGGGGATCTGCTCTGCTCGCCTGTGTGTAATTAGCCTAATGAGGAGCATGAACTGCCACCGTGCAGCCACGGGAGGCTGGGCAGGAGCGAGAGGTGGGTCGGAGGGGCCGTGGGTCCTGTCGCTGCCTCGGTGGCAGCGCGGTCGTGGCTTCCCAGCCCCGGCAGGCAGCATCTTGCCTCCCTGTGGAGCCGCTGCCCTCAAACCCTCATGTGTGCGGGCCTGTGGCTGCTCCTCGGATCCCCTCTTGTGCAGAGGGTGACCYGGGTCCCGCCACAGGCCGGGAGCGTGCAGGGGCCGGAGCAGCCCCACTGGGGGTTTGGCGAACGGGGGTGGGGAACGGGCTGGCCGCTTCCCTCCGCTGCAGCTGACGAGGAGGAATGCAGATGTCGGGAACGAGCAGGAAATCTCTGCTGGGTGCGCGTAGGAGCATCCCTGGGCCGGCCACGCTGGCGGCTGGTGCGGTCTGGCTCAGCAGCTGGCCTGGAAAGCTACCTTGGAGGATGTCCTTGGCCCTGCTGCCGGAGGGAGGGTTTGCCCTGGGGATGCCGCGGCTTGGCAGGGTGCGGTGGGCTGTGCCGGTGCTGACCCAGCTCTCCTTGCAGCCCCACCGCCCCCTCCGCCGATGCTGCGAAACGGGGGGCGCGACGCCCCCCCACCTCCGCCCCCCTACAGACTGCACGGCTCTGCCGAGCCCCCAAGCCGAGGGAAGCCGCCGCCGCCGCCCACGAGGACGCCGGCYGGGCCGCCGCCRCCGCCCCCGCCGGTGCGGAACGGGCACCGGGACTCCATCTCCACCGTCAGAACGTTCCTGGGTGAGTGGGGCCCCGGGCGCGGGTCTGCGCTCGCAACGGCTGCTGCTCTGCCGGGGGGGCTGGGGCTGGAGCCCTTCGGCTTTAGCTGTGCTCATCCGGAGCYGCCCTCCCTGACCTGCCCGTTTTCCCCCTTCTCTGCAGATGACTTTGAATCCAAGTACTCCTTCCATCCTGTGGAAGACTTCCCAGCCCCGGAGGAATATAAATACTTCCAGAGAATCTACCCCAGCAAAACAAACAGAGGTRAGGGAGGAGGAGGTGTCCCGCTGTCCTGCGTGGCCTGGTTCCCCCTCCTGCGCTCTCGAGGGTGGCAGGAGGTGACAGTGCAGCCGTGGCTGTCCTGTTTGTCCCCGCTCGGGGTGGGTTGTGCAGGGGCTGGCGTGAGCCCCCCTGAGCTCCCGATCCTTTGTGCAGCCGTGTTGCCTCGGGGGCTGCACACGCTCCCCGGGGTGCCAAGCCCCGAAGGCAGCCTGCTGCGCTCGGGGGGAGCCCCGAGGATTTGGGCTGTGCGGATGTCCCACCCCGAGGATTTGGGCTGTGCGGATGTCCCACCCCATCTACCCCTTTTTTGCCTGCTGAGCCTGCGTGCAGAAACGCCGCAGGGCTTGTTCCCGCCTGCGCTGAGGGCCTTTGGTGCGGGGGCGGTTACAGAAGGACCCCAGCAGCCGGCCCCGCGGCTGGAGCTGGTGTTGGGCCGGGGCTGGGGTGGGTAAAGGGCCCCTGCGCATCCCGGGACGAGCCCGGCCGCGGGGGCCCTACGCGGCGGCGCTCGGACCCGGCGCTGCCGGCACGGCACAAAGTGCCCTTGCCGCGCCGCTGCTGCTGCACGTCAGCCCTGCGGATCCCGGAGGAGACTCCGGGGAGAATGGGATGCTCGTTTATTTTTAGAGCAATGAATGTTTAATGTGGATTTGAAAAGCCCTGAGCTTTCCATGCGTGCTGCAGCGGCTGGTTCGAGTCGCAAATCCCAGGCTCTAGATCTCTGCAGGGAGTATTGGGGGGGGGGGGGAGGGCAGCTGGCGCGGGGGTGTGGAGGAGGGAAAGCAGACGTGCCGGATCCCGTTCTGCGGAGCACCGGGGCGGCAATCCGCTGAACCGGTGCAGGTGGCCGGGGAGCAGCTGCTCCGGCGCGTGCCGGCGGTGCAGGGCACGCCGTGCCACCCATCTCCGTGCYGGTTCTGGTTTCAACAGGCTTTCTTGTCTTGCAGCTACACGTGGGGCCCCCCCTCTGCCCCCCATCCCCAGGTGAAAGCGGGCAGCACAGGCGGATTGTTCCTGAGCAGAGAGACGGACCTCCTCCCCCTTCCTCAGGCGGACCCTCCCCACCTCCCTGCCCCCCGGGATCCTGCATGAGAAACTCCCACCGTCTTTGGTTTTCCGAGCTGCGCCAGGACGAGCRGATACCCCCAGCCCAGCTCTCTCCGCCAGCCCCCCCCCTCATCTATGCATCTCCCCCGGGACTCGCTGACCTTGCTGGCCAGCCCGGATGGGTCCTTTCCTCCTCGCTCGTCGCAGATCCGGCCTTGGGCCGGGACCACGCGTCCACCCGGGAGCCGGGCACGAGGACTTGGGGCGGACGCGGAGCCGCGTGCGGCCGGTTGTTGGAGCGGAGGTGACTCGGTGCCCGGTCCCTCGGGGCCGGGGCAGAGCGAGGGCTCGGGGAGGAGCTGGGGGGGGTCAGGGGACGGACACGCTGCGTGATCCCCGGCTGCGCCGGCGGCGGAGCGAGGGGGAGCCAGGACSGGCCGGCGGAGCCTCGTTACCCCGGCGCAGCTGATTGCTTTTTTTGCACAGGAGCCAGTGGAGGAGCAGGGGGTGAGCGGGACCATCCGGGGAGACCCCGGGGGTGCTGGGCAGGGGCTGKGGGGGGGGAGCCCCCCTCCCTGCTCCCACGGGGGGACGTCCCCAGTGCCACCCGGCAGCGTCGCACCCTGATACCGCCGCAGGCGATGGCTTTTCACACCACTGGGTGTGATGGGGCGAGGAGGCGCCCGGCGGTGGCARCCCGGGTTCTAACGCTAAATTACCAAACTAGAGCATTTTAACGGGAAAACACTAATTGTCCGTGGAGGAAGCCGGGGGTGCCGTTACCGGGGGGGGGGGTCGTTTGTTCTGTTTCTTACGTGGTGGGGGGAGCATGGGGAGGGACCTGGGGCCACGGCCCCCGTGCCGGGGGGACTCCGGCGGAYGTTTTGCCTTACACACTACCCTGTCCGACTGTTGGTACCGGGCCGGTTTCTCTGTATTTACTCGCAGTACCGGGGCGGGCCGGGCATTAACCGTAGTTACTGATCGTTTCGTACGTTGTAAAAAGCTTGTACTGTAGGAGGAAGGTGGGCTCGCTGCGGGGGTACTAAACCCTCCCCTCTAACTGTTTTGGGGTTTGTTTTGGGGTTTTTTTTTCTATGAAGATGGAAACTTTCCCTGTTTCGGCTGGAGCGAGGCCGCGCGCGGGGCGAGGGACGCGTGGGGTGGGTTTCTCTGGCGGATGAGCCGCCCCCCACCCCCAGCGCTGCCCTTTGGTTTAAATAAAGGTAAAAAAAGGTTCTCCCCGAGCGGCGGCTGCCCCTCCCCGGGGAGCGAGGGGCTGTTTTAAGAGGGAACAGAATAAAAACCGAGGAGCTTGAAATTGCATTTAAATAAAAGTAATAAAGACGCACGTCTCTTCCAGGGCACTGTCTGGGGCGGGGGGGGGGCCGCAGGGGTGCTCTGTGCCCCCCCAGGGACCCCTCCCCTCTT
>JASVER010000115.1:1562191-1574016 GCA_030449065.1 Oceanodroma leucorhoa
GCCCCCTGCGCGCCTGAGCCGGGGTGTCCCCCAAATCTGTGCCTCTGACCTTTGACCTCGTTGGGCGGCAGGGACYGTCCCGCAGCCCGGCGGGTGCTGGGGGGGACACGGGGGCTTCCCCAGCGGTGCCCACGCCAGTCCCTGCCGCAGGGCCGGCCGCCCCGCTCAGGGGTGCCGGGCAGGCGCCGGACAGCGGCTCTGGGTGCGGCGCCCCGACCGCCRGCCTCCGTGCCGGGATTAGCGGGTGACGGCTCGGTGGCTTAGCGGCCCCGTGGCCGCCGCTCCCGCGCCATATGTCACCCGTGGGCCCCGCGCCCTGCCCTTGCGGGTGACCTTGCTACGGCACRGGGCCACGCGTGTCCCCGCGGGTGCTCGCACCAGGGATGCCGGTGGGTGCCCGGCCCCTTCATCCACCGCTGCGCTTGCGGCCCCCCCAGGTGACACGGCCGCCACCAGCGGGCACGGGGACAGCGGGGAGGAGGGCAGGGCCCCGTGCCCCATCCCACGCTGCCTGGTGCCCACCGGCGCCGCGTCCCAGCTGGGATGCCCGGCTTTGCCCGGCTGTCCTTGCACACCCGCCGTGTCCCCGGCGCTCAGTCCTCCTGCCGGGAGCAGCGTCGCGGCCGCCGAGCCTGGGGAGGGCCTGTGCCGCCGCCTGCCCTGCGGCGCTGGGATTCACCAGCTCCGCGGCTCCGGCTCTATTTATAACCAGGAGGCTCTGGCGTGTCGACGTGCCACACTCGGCTGCGCCGGCTGCGGGCAGAGCGTGCCCTGGGCCACCCGCCCCGGCAAGGGCCTGCGCCGATGCCAGCGCTGCCAGCCTGGGGCGTGGCTGGGCTCTGGGGTCCCCTGGCCCTTTTTGGGGTGCTGCTGTGGTGCTTTGGGGAGCCCTTGGCTGGCGGAGCAGTGGGACCCTCGCGGCGCATGCCCAGGCACCCCTGGCACCCACAGGCACCCACTGTGCCGCAGGGCCCCCCGTGGCAGTGCCAGCCCCGGGGCTGGGGGGGAAGGGCTGCGGTGCCAGCAGGCACGGGGAGGGGGGGGGCTGCGATCATATCTGCGGTGACACATGTGCTGATTACGGAAAATGGGTTAATCTCCCTGCGGCTGGAAGCGGCTTAGCGGGGGGTGGCTCGTGGCAGGGCCCGGCGAGGGGCCGCGTGYGCCCGCCCTGGCCTCCGCCGTCCCCGGCTGAGCCACGGCTGCCGGGCCGTGACAGGGGACATGGCACTGCCACACACCCGCACGCCCTCCCGCAGCCGGCCCGGTCCCGGYGTGGTGGGTTGCGGTGCCTGCAGCCCAGGGCGGTTTGGCCCCCCCAGGTACGCCAGGTCCCAGCCCGGCCTGGCCTGATCCCGGCCCCTGGGAGCCTGCCCGGGCCAGGGGCACGGTGGCACCAAATCCCGGTGTCCGGGGGTGTCSTACGGCCGCCTGCCCGCTGGGTCCACCCACGCCGGCCCCGGGCGCCGTGTCCCGAGCGGCCCCGTGCCGCGGGCCGGCGGCGCAGCCAGCTGCACTTGTCTGCCGGCTGTCGCCGAGCCAGAAAGGGCTGTCTGGGGCCTCGCTGTTCCCGGCACGCCGTTCCCAGGGCGCCGGCTGCGTGCCGCATCCAGGGCTAAAAACAACCGAGGGCTGCTGCGAGCGGCTGCCGTGGYGCAATCCCGCCGCTTCCTGGGAGCCCACGGGGAAGCGGGATGGGGCACCTCGGGACCGCAACCCCCCCAGCAGCAGGCAGGGCTGYGGGACCTGCAGTTCCCTGGGCTCGTACCGAGGGTCGGGGCTGCACCGCGGGGTGGGGGCCAGGCTGGGCCGYGGGTGCCCCTTCTGTGGGCAGGCAGCGCTGGGGTGTGGGTGGGGGTCCCCAGGGGGCTGTGGGGCCATTCCACGGTGCGAGGGGCTGGTGGGTAGGGCTGGCCCAGGCACCGCTGGGCCTTTGGGGCTGAGCCGGGCTGGCTCGCTCCTTCCAGGATCCGGCGAGCCGGCACCCATGGGGCGGCTGGGCYGGGGCAGTGCTGGTGCCGGTGGTGGTGTGGCACAGCCGTGCCCGTCCTGGGGGCCGTGGCGGGGGCCGGGGCACCTGTTCCCGCAGAAGAATGGCGCGTCTGGCGGCGGGTGCGGGAGGTGTAACCGGAGCGGCACGTTCCCCGCGTAACCGGAGCCGGCCTGGCCGCGACAGGTGGAATTTCAGTTTGTGGCTCCCACCCGGCAGCGGGACGTGGGGGTGTCGTGGTGAGGACCCACGCCGTGGGGCCGGCGACTGCTCCCTGAGATGTCTGTGTGTCCCCACAGGGTGGGGAGGCCAGTACGGACACCGTCCCCACCGGCCAGCGCGGGGTCCCTGGCCCCTTATCCGCRCTGGTGGGAGCCGGGGCGGCTGGGTGTGGGTTGCTGCTGGCCYGCAGGGTGCCGGGGCATGGGGACACCGGTGCTGTCCGGGGACCCGCGGTGGGGCCGAGTGAGCCCCTGGGTGCGCCGCTGGCCCTTGGGAGCAGCGTGTGAGTCCTGGGGTCCGCACCGGCCCCAGTACTCCTAGATCCCCTCAAGTGGGGGCTGAGGGCAGCCCCAGCTCCGGCGCACACTGCCTGTGCCGAGCGTGTGCCGCCGGCTCCGGCCCTGCCGCCGGGCTGGGGCATGATTCACGCCTGCCCGGGAACGTGAGAAACGTGACGGTGACTCACGGCCGAGATGCTTTGGGGATACGGGGAGGGGGTCTCGCTCAGTAGCCCTGCCGGGGGGCACCTCACACCCCCTGCATGGCGCTGGCCGGCCCGGGGGGAGCCAGGGGGGCCGGCAGCGGTGGGGGGTGGCCGGGCCCTCGGCCTCGCGTGTGAGGCCGCCCCGGGCTGGGTGCTGACAGCAGCGAGGAAACCGCAGGCTGTGACCGCACCGTGGCTCCGCGGGCGCTTCCTGCCCTGCCCGGGAGGCTGCCAGCGGCGCGGGGCCACCCTGCTCCCCCCCCCGCGCTGGGGGCACGGCACCCCCTCCCTCTGCCCGGGCGTCGCGGGGCGGTCTGGCATCGGGGTGTCCCTGTGACCTGTCCCGGTCCCCCCCCTGGATGGGGGATGCGGGCAGCAGCCACCCCTGCCAGATTTGGGGAGCAGAGGGGGCTGGCAGGGGGCTGGGGCGGTGGGCTCTGGGGTGGCAGCAGGGGCAGGGCAGAGGACCGGGGTGGCAGGGGAGCAGGGTGACAGTGTCTGGGGTGGCAGGGGAGCAGGGTACCAGGGTCCGGGGTGGCAGGGGGGCCGTGGCAGCGGCACCGGGGCTGAACTGAAACCTGGCCGCCCGGGAATCGAGAGCGGCGAGGGGAAGCTGCGGCCGGGAGCGCGGTGCCCGCAGGCATGACAGGAAGGGCTCGGTCGCTGCCCGCCGCCCCGCCGGGCACCCCAGAGCAGCCCTGGCCCCGCTTGCCCCCGCGGTGCTGGGGGGGGGGGATACAGGGCGGTGCCCCCGCTCACCGGCGTGTCGCATCCGGGCGCTGGCACTGCCGTCGCCGTGTGCCCCGGCAGGAAGCTCGGCTGGGTTTGGTGGGGTGACGTGGGCACCAGGGCTGGGGGTGCTGCCTGCACCGGAGGTGCCCGTGGGGTGGGGCGGGGGGGTGCTGCCTGGCCCCCTCGGCAGGCGGGGCTGGGGGGCAGCCGCTGGGGAGGTGGGTGTCGCGGTGCCGCCGTCCCGGTGCAATCCCCGTCGCTCTGCGGTTAGTGTTGGCCGTGCCAGGCACAGGGGAGCAGGATACGGCCCTGCGCGGGTGTGGGCAGTGAATCCAGGCTGGGGTCACAGCTGGGGGCTGCATTTTCAGAAGGGGTCTCTTGGGGGGGGGTGTGCCAGCGCTGCCCGGCCTATCTGGGTGTGTGGGGTGGGTTTCGTGGCCCGGTTTGGGGTCACGAGTGGTTTGGGCAGCCATGGTCCCCCCAGCCGCACTGCTGCCGGCCCTGGGAACGGCTCCGGTCYGCGCGTCCGTGCGTCCGTCCGCTCCCGCGGGCCGCCCCCGTCCTGGGCGGGAGGTTCCTCGTGGCTGGGATTTGGCCCGGGCCCCGCGGCCGTGTTTTCGGCGGGGCTGGAACGAGGCGCTGGATTCCAGGAAGCTCCGGGCCCCATCCAGCTCCTGCCGGGGGGACTGGAGGAAAAGGCGCCGGGGAGGGCGAGCGCGGGCCCCYGCCGAGGGGCTGCACGGCCCCCAGCCCCACGCTGCTGGCCTGGGGCGCTCCGGGAGCGGGGCCTGGCCAGGATGCCCAAGACCCCCAGCTGGGATGCCCAGGACCCCCCGATCGGGGAGCAGCCGTGGGCCGGGGTCTGTGCCGGCACAGGGGCCCGGGGGGGGCTCCTCTGGGCTGCAGCTCCTTTTGCCCACGGGGATCCACGGGAGWGGGGCTGGCCGGGCTCCCCGGACCCTCCTGGCCGCTGCTGGTCCCSTGGGGGTGTTGGGAAGGGGCCAGGGGGCCGGCAGCCACCCGCTGGGTTCGGGGCACGCGGTGGCCGGGCCAACGGTGCTGGCCTTGCTCGGTCCCAGGCCGGCGGTGTGCGGGGGGGGCAGGAGCGGGTTGAGTAATTGGGCCCCGGCGCRGCTGGCGCGGTGCCCGGCGAGCACTTGGCACCGGCAAACATAAACAGTTCTTCCCGCGCCTCCCTCCCCCCTGCTCCCCCCGGCCGGCACGGCTCGGGGGCCACAGCCTGGCTGGGGGGGCCATGGGCAGCCCCCCCACACCGGGGGGCCGGGGTCCCTGCAGCACCATGCGGGGACCCCACGCGAGGGCCGTCCCCTCCCCGGGGCTGAGCCGTAGCCCCTGTGCCCGGGCGGATGCTGACCCCGCATCCGGCACCGTGCCCCGGCGGTGCCCACGGGAATCTGGCACGTGCCGCAGCACCCGGCGGGGTGCCCTGTGGCGGGGGGGGAGGATGTGACCCCCACCCCAGCCGCCCCTGGGTGCCCACCCTGGGGGCAGCTGGACCGTGGGTCTCCCCGTGGATGCGCCAGCGGGTCCCCGTGGGTGAGGGGGCAGCACCGGGGCTGTGGGTGCTGATGTGAGCTGGGAGGATGGGGGTCCTGCCTCCAGTGGGTGCACCCAGCTGGGTGCTCGGGGGGGGGGGGGACGGGCAGGGCCATGCCCATCCCAGCCCCTCCCCAGCGCCTCGCCGGGCGGCCCAGCCTTGTTCCTCTGGATCCTTTTCCGCCTCCGCGGGGCCGGGAGCCAGCACTCTCGGCAAATAAACAGCCCCCGCCGGGCCCCGCGCCAGGGCTTAAATAAACAGCCAGCCCGGGATTGTGAAAGCCCCGTGCCCCCCTTCCCACCGCCGCCCCCCGGCCTGGCCTGGGCCGTGGGGTCTGTGCCCCGCCGGGCTGGCGTGGAAGCTGCCGGCACGGCCTGGCACACGGCACAGCGCGGCACACGGCACGGGGCGGGGGCTGCGCCCCGAAGGGCAGAGCCCAGCCCTGCGGCGGGCAGCCAGGCTGAGTCCCCGGGTGCTGGTCCCAGGGGGGTGAGCCCCCTCCGGCCCTGGGGTTGGGTGGCTGAGCCCCCTCACGCTCGGTGCAGGCGTGGGGGGAGCAGAGCCGGCGGGGGCGTGTGGCCGTGACAGCAGAGCTGGGCTGGAACGGAGCCGCTGTCCTCAGGGGACCCCGATGTGCCCGTCCCCCCCGCGGCTGCCTTGCAGCCCCCCAGCCTGGCGCAGGGGGTGCTCCCCCCCTGGGACTCTCCGTGCGCTCCTGCTCCCGGGCCAGGCCTGGGGGAGCAGGTTTGGGGCTGTCGCGTGGCCCCTGGCCCGAGGGGGTGTCCTGTGGGGCCGCAGTGTCCCCACGCCGTCCCCCCGTCCCCTGCCCCCTCGCCCGCTAAGCTGGGATTAGTGACCTGCGCCTGCTGGGCCTCGCTGGTGGCGGTGTCGTTAATCTGGGGGATTGTCGTTAATCTCACGGGGAACACTGGGCCCGGCCGGCTGCGCCCTCCCGGGGCCGGGAGGGGATGTGGCCCCTGGGGAAACTGAGGCACGGCTGGCGGGTGCCACATTGGGGTGGGGGCGGGTGTCCCAGCCCCTCCGCTAACCCCTTTCTCTGCTCCCCCCCGCAGCGTCGCAGGAGCCAGCGCCGCCAGCGAGGACAGCCACCGGGCAGCGGGTCACCCGCGGGCCCCATGCTCTGCTCAGCCCCCGCGCCCCGTGACTGAGAGCCCCCCTGCCCCGGAGACCCCCGCCATGGCCAGCAACAGCAGCTCCTGCCCCACGCCCGGAGGGGGGCACGTCAACGGCTACCCCGTGCACCCCTACGCCTTCTTCTTCCCCCACATGCTGGGGGGGCTCTCGCCGCCCAGCACGCTGGCCGGCATCCAGCACCAGCTGCCCGTCAGCGGATACAGCACCCCCTCGCCCGCCAGTGAGTACCGCGGCCCCGCGGGGGGGGTGGGATGGGACCCCCAGCGCCCGGCGAGCGGATGGGGACCCCTCTGTGCCGGGGTCTGTCCTCAGCGTGGGACACGGGTGCTGACCCCCGGCTGCTGCTTCGGCACCGGTCTGTAACCGGCCCCGGGGCAGTGGCACCGGGGAGGGGGTGTCCCTGCTCCCAGCCACCGCATTGCCCACCCGCGGGGAGCTGTGGTTGGGGGGCACCGGCTCCTTGCCTGGTGGGAGGCGAACGCCGGGCACTTCCCCCCCCGTGTGTCACCGTTAGCGCTGCCGCTGGGGAAACTGAGGCACGGAGCGGGCAGTGGCACCCGGCGGGGTGTGTGCGAGTTAATTGCTGCTGTGTGGCCGCCTTCGTTAATGGCTGTGTTTATACCCCGGCTGTTAACGGCCCAGCTGGCCCTGGTTAGGGGCCGTGGGCTGTCACCGTCGCCAGCACCCACCGCGGCCGGGCTGTGAGCCGGGGGGCTCGGCGGTGGCGGGGAGCCGGGGAGGCCGATGCCGCGCTGCGTCCCCACGGCGGCTCTTTGTTCGCCGGCGGCGCGGGGGCCGCCCGTGGGGGAGGCGATGAAGGCAATCATCGCGTCTGCTCCTGATTCAATTTCCCCCTGACAGGGTCGTCCATCACGGCCCCGGTAATCACCGCCCCGCCGCGCCGGCAGCTGGGAGCCTCCCGGCTGGGGTCCTCCCCGCACCGTCACCCCAGCCCTGGGCTCACGGCGTGCCTCAGTTTCCCCGGACCCTCGCAGGGTGCCGTGGGGGCGGCTGCCGGACCCCTTCCTATCCCCGGCACCGCTGCGGATGGGTGCCCTTGCCCCGTGCCRTGCCGGCATGGGTGCCCTGCGGCGCCCGCCGTCGGGGAGGCCCCCGTGGGTCGGGGTGTGGTGGGGCCCCCCCAGCCCAACCCTGGCCCCGGGGGACGGTGCAGGCCCGGGCAGGGCCGGCCCCGGGCGCTGTCCCCCGCCGGAGCCGCCCCGGCGGCGGTGGGACCCAGTGGGACCAGTTCAGCGACTGGGTGGCGGCGGGTGGGGCCCCTCCCCCGCGCTGGCTCTGGGGCCGTTCCCGTACCGCGTTGTGGGAACGGGCTGGGGGGGGGGCTCCTGTCCGGCCCCCCCCTCCCTGACACTGGGGATGGGGGCCACGGGCAGGGGGCTGGGCACAGCTGGAGGGTGCCCTGGGGCTGATGGCAGCCAGGTGGACCGTGCCTCAGTTTCCCCTTGGCCTTCCCTGTTGGCGTGCCCTGGGGTCCCAGGGGGACGTGGGGAGTGGGGGGCACCATGTCTGCCCCCCCGCAGCACCCGTACAGCCTGGTGGGTGCCCTGTTTGTGCAGGTCCTGCGGTATTTGGTGTGTGCCCGGGTGGGATTCCCCCGCGCTCCCTCCTGGTGGCGGGGCTGGCAGGGAAATGCCGGGGTCCGTSTCCCGGCTGGGGGGGACCCGGACCTGGGGGGCTGCGGAGGGGCCCAGCGCAGCCCCCCCCTCCTCACGCGTGTCCGGCCCCGCCGCCGGCCCTGCCGCCGGCCCGCCCTCGCCAGATGTGCTGCAGCTGTGTGAACCCAGGGCCGATCCGGCTGGGCTCTCCTGGGGGTGCAAATGCCCCCCCCCGGGGTTCGGCCATGCACCCCGCTGGGGCTGTGGGTGTTGGGATAGGGATCTGGTGGCCTTGGGGCTGCAGGGGTGCTGCCAGTGCCGGATCCGGCCCCCCGGGGTGCTGCGTCCTTTGCCCGCGGCGTGGGGAAATGGGATCGGCCGTATCCTGTTCATGGTGCTGGGAGCTGCCCTGCTCGCCCCGGGTGCGGGGGGGGGCCCGTTGCACCCCCTGGCCCGAGGCGGGTGTCCCTGGGTGCCCTGGGAGCCACCGTCCCGGCTGGGACCGGACCCACGTGCCAGGGCCCTTCGTGCCGTGAGTCAAGAGCGCTGGGCAAAGGGGAAGCGAGCGGAGGTGCCAGGCATGGCACTGGGGACCCCCCGGCACGGCCCCCCCGGCACGGCCCCCCCAGCACAAGTGCTGCGGCTTCCCCTGCGGGATGGGGAGAGGAGCCCCTGCCCCACGCTGGGCCCCGATGCGGGGCACGCCGGGGTGGACAGAGGACGGCAGCGGGGGGCACCCGGGGCGGGCGTGGGGCCTCTCCACACTCAGAGCTGCGCGTGGGCACGTGTGCTCTCGCACGGTGGGCGTGCATGCGCGTGCCCGTGTGTGCGCACGCGCCCCGTGCAAGGGGGTGTGCACATCCGCGTGCGCGTGGGGCTGGCTGCGCGTGTGCGCCTGCGCTGCCGGCCGTGCCTGCGCGTGTGCGTGCACGCCCGCGTGCGCACGGCTGGGGCCGGGGGGGGGGTGTGCGTGTAACGAGTGTGCGCAGGGCTGAGCGGCTGCGCGGGGCGGGGGGGGTGTGTGCTCAGCGCCCAGCCCGCTGTGCCTGTGCCCGCTCCTGCACGCCCCTGTGTGCACGCCGCACGCGGTGCGGAGCCACCCGTGTCCCCGTGCCGGGTGTGTGCACGCGTGTGGGTGGGGGTGCCAGGCCTGCGCCCTCGTCCCCGTCCCCCGGGCCTCCCGCTGCGGGGGCTGGCTGTCCCGGTGGTCCCCTCCCCTCGCCCAGCACTGGCCCGCGGAGGGTCTCGGGGGGCCACGAGGGATTCCCACCCGCCGCCCCACGAGGGGCTCTCTGGGCTGCCGCCCCCACCGGACCCTCCCTCCGCCCTGGTTCCCAGGCTGCGGGGAATGGGACCCCGGCGTGGCCCCCTCCCCCTGCAGCCGGGCCCCCCCGGCCCCGCTCTTGGCTGCCGGGACGGGGGGCCCCGCGGCCGGGCCCGGCCTGTCACCCTACCCGCTGGCTCCAGTTTCCTCCGCGCCGCAGCCGCTCCCCCGCAGCGCCCCATAATTAATTAATTTTTAAAAATTAATGAGCAAAACGTGCTCCCTGCAGGCCGGGGGCCGCGGGCGGGGGGTGGCGGGGCTGGGGGGGCCCCGCTCGGGGCAGGGCCCGGGGAGCCCCTGCAGGGTGCGGTGCTGGGGACCCCCCGGCCCCCCCATCCCTGCCCGGGGAAGATTGATGAGGCCKGGCTGGGCGCTGGGCCCCCGCGCCTGGGAAAGCCCATTACGGCGGAGGTTTTCTATCACTGTCACGGGGGCCGGGGGGAGCCGCCTGCGCCGGCCGGGAATTCGCCGCGCTCAAAAGCCGCTGAAGGGGATAAATGGGGTCTTTTGAAGTGGGCGGGCGGCAGGGGGGCTGCGGGGCCCCGAGGTGCTGGGATGGGGGGAAGGGGCCGGGGCCAGGCACCCCGTACCCTGGGCTGGGCTGGGTGGGTTTGCTTGGGGGTCCCTGCCCACGTCCCGTTGTCTGCTGGGGCTGTGACCCTGCACCCCTGAAGCTGCCCGCTCTGGGCACAGCAGGGTCCCCCGGGGTGTCCCCCCGGGTGTCCCCATGGGCTTTGTGGCCGGGTCTCCATCATGCTCGTGGGGGAATCTTGTGTTCCCCGGAGCATCGGCCGCCCCCGTTGAGTGGGGCCAGGAGGAAGCGGGGCCGGGGGGGCGTTGCTGAGGGGGGGTCCCCATTCTGGTGTCTCCAGGCTGCTGGCGGGGCGGTGGGACAGGGCGCATGGCGGGGGCGTCCCCGTCCCCCTCGCACCGCGGGGCTGCGTGCAGGGCGCTCCCCTCGCCCAGTTCCTCTTGGCTTCTGCATTAAGGCCTTGGAGGTTTTTTTTTTTTAATCTCTGTTTCTTCCTGCTGCCGCCAGCGCGGGACGGGAAGCGCTGCCCGGCGGGGCGGCCGCCACCGGCGTGCGTGCATGGCACGGCTGTGCCGTGGCTGAGCCGTGCGGTGCCACCGGCCCGCGTCCCCTCCGTCGCAGCCACATTCTTTCCAGCGCTGGTAAATGAGTCAAAGCAGACATTTGTCATGTTCGCTGCAGGAAGTTGGAGGAGCGCTGGGCTTTTGTTCAGAAACCTGCTGGCTAAGCAAAGCCTTTGACTTTCTATTATTATTTAAACAGGCGCTGCTGATCTGCTCTGCGCAGACACACACGCACGCACACATATGCACACACACATGCACACACACCTCCCGGCCTTTTTCTTATTCTTTTTTGTTTTTTTCCCCTTTCCCCCCCCCTCTCTTGGGGGACCAGGTTGCAATAAAAGCAGGGTGGCCCTTGGCTGCTCACTTCAGGGCCGGGGTGGGGGGGCTGCCGGCGTGTGCGGGGCCGGGGCGCGTGGGTGTGCAGAGTGCGGCCGTGCCGGCGGGAGGGTGCCCTCAGCGTTGGGGGGTGTGTGTGTGTGCACGCTGCCGTGTGCGTGTGCATACTGCCATGCGTGCATGCACACGCACAGCTGCTCGTGCATGCTCCCTGCTTGCTGCGTGTGGCCGTGCAGGGCTGGCGTGTGCAGCAGCACCCACGTCACGTGTCCGGCTGTGCACACGCGTGTGCTCCTCCTGCCCCTTGTCCGCGGCAGCACCCGGCTGGAGGTTCGGGTGGGCCYTGCAGCATCCCGGGCTCTCCCTGTAAGGACACCCCTGCGCGGGGCCGGGGCAGAGCAGACCCCCGGGGTGGCAGAGGCCGCGTGCCCGCCGTGGAGCGCGCCGGGGCTGGGCCCCGTGGGGTGGCTGTGGCGGCGGTGCAGCGCTGCAGGAAGCCTGGGTGGGTGGGTGGGTGGGTGAGACCGTGCGGTGGGGAGGTTACCGGCGCGTCGGGGAAGTGGCACTGCCGGGGCCCGTCCTGCCAGCCTGTGGCCGCCGTCCTTGGCGTGGGTCCGTCCCTGTTTGGGTGCTGAGCGGGCTGCGGGGTGATGCCGGTCTGCGGGCAGGGCCGTGACCGCTTGGGCAGCCTGGCAGGGGTCCTGGGCTTGGGGTGTCACCTCCCGTGGGGACCTGTGAGCATGGGGAGGGGGAGCGTGTGGTGCCCTGCCCCATGTGGGCCACACGCAAACACACACGTGTGCGGCGGGGGTGTGTGCATACAGATACAGTGGGGACACGCACGTACGTGTGTGCACACGCTCAGCTGCTCCTGTGGCTGGTGGGGACACGGTGTCACACACATGTACATGTGTGCAGAAGGAATGCACACACATGTATGTGCACACACACACGCTCCCCCCATGCAGTGGTGCACCAGGAGCACACGTGGGCCCCTCCGCAGTGGGAACAYGGGCGTGCACGTACCCCGTCACGCAGCGGGAACACGCATGCACACATGCACACACGCATGCACACCCACATGCACACACACCCGCCCCCCGTGCGGTGACACCCGCACCCCCGGGGGGGCGGCCGGGGGTCAGGGCGAGGTGAGCCCTTCCCAGCCGGGTTCACCCGCAGTTCACCCGCATGCCATTAGGCAAATGAGCCGCGGCCCCGGGCAGCCCCCGGCCCCGCCGTGCGCCCCCCCCCCTCCCCCGGCCCGGTCCCGCGTGGCGCTGGCCCCGCGCGGCCGCGTCCCCCCG
>JASVER010000115.1:1583673-1634246 GCA_030449065.1 Oceanodroma leucorhoa
GGGGGTACCAGGGTGGGAGGGTGTCTGGGGAGGGGGGGCATGGTTGGGCCTGGGGCACCCTGGGTCCTGGGGGGGTTCTTTGCTGCAGGGGGGCACCCCAGGACCCCCCCATCTGCCCTCCCTGKCTCTGGCTGTCCCCAAAGGCTGGGCTGGGGGAGGGCCCTTTGGGGTTCCCCCCCCTCCCCCAGCACCCCCAAAGCTCTGCCCTTCYCAGCCCCGATGCTGTGGTCACGTCCCCCTGTGCCAGGGGCCTGCCCTGGCCCGCAGAGCCCCGATGCATTTGTGACACCCCACAGCTCTGGCCCCCCCGCCCCGTGCCGGGCTGGGGGGCAGTGGGGGGGGGTCAGGGGCGTCCCTGCTGCTGCGCAGGGATGGGACCTGTTTGTTTTCCTTTTGTCCATATTTTTTTTCCAGCAGCTGCCGGGTGAGGCCCATCCGCTGCCCACAACAGGAACCGGGGGCACCGGGGCACGGCAYGGCCCGGCMCGGCCCGGCCCGGCCCTGCTTCCCCGGCCCGGCGAGGGCTGGGGCAGGGAGAGCTGCAGCCACCAGCTGGGCACCAGCCGGGCTGAGAACGGCCACAGCTCGTGCCAGCAATGGCAGCCCCAGGCCGGCTACACGGTCAGGTCCCCCCGCGGCGCGGGGCCGGTGGGGCAGCATGGCTCCTCCGCAGCCCCCGCCGGCTGCCCGGGGGCCGGTCCCCGCTCCTGCGGCCGGTGGCAGCACCCAGCCCGGGGCGGGGGGCCCTTGCGCAGGAGGTGGGCGAGCTCGGCCAGGCTGAGCAGCGCCGAGACCAGCCCCACCACGAAGTAGAAGTGGATGAAGACGGTTTTCTCRGTGGGGCGGGAGACGAAGCAGTCGACGCGGTGCGGGCAGGGCCGCCGGCGGCAGATGAAGAGCGGCTGCACCCTGAAGCCGTAGAGCAGCGCCTGCCCCAGCAGGAAGCCCAGCTCGGCYGCGATGCGTGCCACCACGCTGCCCACGTAGAAGGGCTGGAGGCGGCGGGCGCGCTGGCCGGGGGCCCCCCCGCGCCCCGGCTTGGCCGCCTGGTGCACGGCGAAGATGACGAAGAGGGCGGCGGGGGCCGAGAGCACGACGACGTGGAAGACGAGGAAGCGGTAGTGGGAGATGGGGAAGGCGGCGTCGTAGCAGACGGGTTTGCAGCCTGGCTGCTGCGTGTTGCAGACGAACTCCTCCTGCTCGTCCTCGAAGACGTCGCTGCCCACGGTGGCCAGGACCAGGATGCGGAAGAGGAGCATCACCACCAGCCAGAACCGCCCCACCATGGGCGAGTGCTCCTGCACGGCGTCCAGCAGCGAGCTCAGGAAGCCCCACTCGCCCATGGCCACGCTGCGGGAGCGGGGTCAACGCTGGGGGGACGCCGTGCCCSTGAGGATGGACCCCAGCGGGCAGCACGGCCCCTCCAGCTCATCATCCTCCGTGCCAATCCCAAATGCATCGCACCGGCCCCRCGCACAGAAGGGTGCCCGGGCAGTGCCAGCCCAGCTCACCCCTGTCACGAGTGTCCCCAGGCGTCTGCTGTGTCCCAGGACTCRCTCCCCCAGAGATGGGTCCAAGGACACCACCTGGGGCAGCACTAGCAGGTTCCCCATCCCTTGTCCCCCCAGATCCCCCGAGCCCCCCGCAGCCCCAGCCCGGCGGGGTTGGCCCCGGTACCTGCGGAGGCTGYGGTCCACGGCGTGCCAGTGCGGCGGGCACCGGCTGTCCAGGGCTGTGCGGGACTGTCCGGTCCCTTGTCCGGCTGGGACGGGATGACGGTCCCGCAGCCACGCCTGGAGTCCTTTTAAAGAGACAGAGCAGCCGCAGGGGCGCCCGGAGGGGAGGGAAGGGCTCGGCTCTGCCGGGGGGGGCCTCAAGGACAAACGCTGCCCCTGCCCCGGGGCCAGCAGCTGCCCGGGGCACAGGTTGGTGAGGGGACAGCAGCCCCCCCCATGCAGAAATGCCCCCATGCCTTGGCCTCCCCAAAGCCCCAGGGCCTCAGGGTGCCAAGCCACAGCACTAAGCCCCCAAAATGCCCCCCCAGCGCTGGCATCGCCTCCCTGGCCCCGGCAGAGCCCGGGTGCATCGGCCGCGTTCGGCTGTGCCRTGACAGCTCCTGCCCCGTGGTCGTGCCCGGGGCCGGGCTCTCCCCCRCGGGGCTGGGGTGCTCTGCCCGGGGGATGCTCAGGACTGGCACCAGCGCTCCGTGACGCTGTGCCGGGCTGTCGGGGCCCTGGAGGGTCCCATGGACCGTCCCAGGCTGYCCCCGGCCCCGGCATGTGCTGCCAGGCAGCTGCTTTTCAAACTGCTGCGACGCTCTGCGAGAAACCCTCCGTGGCACGACCGGGGCTCCCCCAGCCCCTGCCCGGCCGGGCAAGTGCCAACGGCCTTTGCCTGTGCCTCAGGTTCCCCTTCGTGGGAGCAGAGCCCTGGCTGATGCGGGTCACCCTCGGGCCCTCCTCGCCCCTCGGGGGCCGTGCGATGCCCGGGGTGGGTTGGTGCCCGATGCCCCACAGCTCAGCTCCCCCTCCAGCAGCGCTCAGCGTCCCCA
The DNA here is from genome assembly GCA_030449065.1 of Oceanodroma leucorhoa. Classification (NCBI taxonomy): domain Eukaryota; kingdom Metazoa; phylum Chordata; class Aves; order Procellariiformes; genus Oceanodroma; species Oceanodroma leucorhoa. The sequence goes on from JASVER010000115.1 coordinate 1,586,225, forward strand.
GCGCCCCGCTCAGCGTCCCCAGCRCCCCGCTCAGGGGGATTTTGTGATGGACAAACCCCTGGTACAGACACTGTGGTGCGCTCTGTGTGTGTCTGCGTGTGTGTTCCCGCACACACAGCTCTATATATACATTTGGGGCGATGGSGGGGTTGCAGGAGCAGCYACGCAGCCAGCCTGGAGCAGCCCGYGCGGCRCGGCCGTGGCCTCGCCATTTGCTGTGCGAGTCGTGACAACTGATTCTCCGGGCGCGCTTGCAGCAAGGAGAGCCGTAAATAGCACGGCCCCTCGGCGGGGACGCGCCGGAGACGCTCTCCAGAGCCYGGCAGTGGAAAATCTGACAGCGCTTTCCACACTTGACTGGGTTCCAGCAAAGCACCTCGGTGGCACCGATAGCGCCTGCACCCGACCGCCGCGCCATGGCGGGGGGGGGGGCCGGGGTTTGCAGTCGGTCCCGCAGCCGCGCAGCTCCCCGTGTGCGGTGAATCGCCAGCCTGGGGCGTGGGGGGAGGCGGGTGTCGCAGCTGGGTCCTGCTCGTCACCCGGTGCCAGCCCGGGAGCCCCCGCCGGCTCCCCGTCCCTGCCRGCACGACGGCAGCCCCGCACCAACCCTGCGCGTTTCAGCCACGCGCGTRATGCTCTGGGGGCCGCGGGGTGCTGAGCACCCAGGTGCGGGGACGTGGGACAGCGCAGCTCATCCCCCAGGGCTTCATGAGTGACCCTGATCCCTCCCGCTGTGGGGACCCCGCACACTAACCCCCCAGTTCTGCCCGGAGCAGAGCCCACCGCACCCCAGGGGTGCGGCTCCAGCCCAGAGGCGGCTGAGCACAAACCCATCATTCGACAGTAAAACTCTCCGGCCCGTTGGAAACTTCAGCCGCCGCTCACCTGCGGTCACCCCCGCTGGCGTTCGCAGGAATTTGTGGAGCCCCTGTAGTGGTTTTGCAAAGCCGCGGTGAGGAACCGGCAGGCATTGCCCTCRGGCAGGGTTCCGGGGTTTGAGGGGGCAGCAAGTGCCGACCCACTCCCACCCCAGGAGCTGCCTGTGGGGCAGGCAGGACACCAGTGGGGTTTTTTTACAGCCAAGGGACTTCCATTTGAGTGGACCCTGCAAAGCCTGAGGGTCCTACAAGCTCCTACACACAGACCAGAGCTTGTGCCAAGCCCTCTGCTCCGCCATCGCTTTGCGATGGCGGAGCAGAGGGCTTGGCACAAGCTCTGCAATGGTCATTTCCATAACAATGCCAAAATGGGCTAAATCAGCACCGGAAATAACCTCAGAACTAACGAGCGTGGTCAGACAATGGAGATGACCCATTTAGATCGGTCTTGGCAGCAGAGGGTGGGAGCCGATGGCCTCTTGCTCCTGAGAAAGCCTGAGCTTGAAGTACTCACCATGAACAAAGCCGCGGCTCTGGAGAGCTGGCACGAGGGAAAACTGAGGGAACAGGCAGATGAGGACAACTCCTTTTTGTCGAAGCAAGCTTGAGTAAGAACAGTTTTATTACATAAATATTAAAAAGGACAAACTCACAACAAGAAAACACAGAAAATATTTACACAGACAGTCAAGAAATATCTCTTAGCGCTATAGAAATTGTTCTGTGAAAAGCAAAACACGACTACATAAATACTGCAGTGAAGTRCTTCTAAGGGGAAGGGGAAGATGGTGCTTCCCTGCTTCTGCTGAGGAACCTGAGCGCTGGAAGGTCTGACCACCTTGGCAGCGAGGTGAGACAGGCCTCACCCCGCGGGGACTGCACCCTTCGTGCAGCCGGGCGTGCAGCAGCTAAGGGGAAGTTCTTTGTCCCGAGGAACAAACAGGCAGGAGAAGCTCCGTGCTGCCGAGCAGCCGCTCTGCACAGCAGCCTTTTCTAGCGCCCAGCGTGGCAGCAGAGCTCAGCRCGGGGGAACCTGCTGCCTTCCAACGCGCGCGTTGGAATAACCCACCGGCTCGCCTGCAAGTTCCCACAGATCAAAGATCCTCGGATGGCAAATGTCTGTCCCGCCTCTGTCCTCCCGAAGAGCCCGTCTGGCTCAGCCGGCGCTGCAGAGACCCGATTAGCGATTTAACAGCACAGGGCATTGGCAGTCACAAGCATCTCTTACCTGAAGATGACCTCTGGGCTGAACTAGCTGAACACGGGGTTTCTTGGCAGCCAGACAGAAGATAAAACTGCCAACACTGAGCACAGTGCGAGACAAGCCTGCACAAAGCTCCACTGCTAAACCTGAATTTAAAAAACCAAAGGCTAGAAATCAACATGGCAGAGGTTGAGCAACAGGGGCCTGCACAGACATAAAGGGCTGCAAAAGGGAAAGAAAAACACTAGCATGGAGTTCTAAATGCCTACACCTCGCACGTTACGTCTCTGTGGTTGTGGAGTTAAAATATCTACGTTTTATCATMTTTTTTAAATATCTAAAGAGGAAGGTATCTATGTGAGAGGGTATTTTAAAGTATTTGCTATGTTCTAAAGTCTACTTGAACATTAAAATGACCACAAAGTGTCAAAAGATTCCAGCTAACTAACGGGCAAGAGGGAAGTGCATCAGCACTAGCTGGGRACGTGGTGTGTTCCTATTTAAAAAAACTTAACTTATTTAAAACCAAGAAAAATAGAGATGTRTTCACTTGTAACAAACACTTTAGGACTAGCTTGAAGTCAGTTAAAAAATTTCCTAAGTCTGAGATGTTGTTCTCTGGTGACAGCCTGTCAAGAGCTCTGCTTGAATGCTAGTTTGTAGATCAATTTGGATCAGCAGTTTAAAATYTTCATAAAAATTTAAAACATATCATCCTCATCGGACGACTCCAAGTACTGGACAGGCTTTTTGGGACGTCCAGGCCTGGTACGGGGCACGGCTGCTGTGGGGCTGTCCGCACGAGCAGTTGAACCAACAGGAAAGCTATCGCTGTCTTCCAGCTTGGATTTCTGGAGGGAAAGCATAGCCAAGAAGTGAATCATGAATCCGAGCATAAACAGGGAACACAATTAGCATAAAAGGCAGCGCTGTCTGACAGGTAAGGTGGTTGTTCAGGCTGATCTGGGGAAGCACGTGTGCCTGACCCCCCCTTCCCCACACCCAGCAACGCAGATGGGTGTCGCAGAGGAAGTTCTACCTCTGCCCGCGCTTTTCCTGCCCGAATAACCGACACCGCACGCGGTGGTACCCCCTCGGCCCTAACAGGTGGCAGAGCACAAACCTTTGCTGCAACGGATTTGGAAGTCTTCGAGCCAAAATCTAAATCGGAATCCGAATCCAAAGCGCTTGGCTGCCTTTTCTTAACTTTCCGCCCCCTGGTCTGGTTAGGCTTCTTGTCGCCCGCTGCTCCCGCCTCAGGAGCCAGGCATCCCTCCTTCACCGCTGTCCTGCTGGATTTGGGTGCAGGCTTTTTCTTGGCTAGGATGTCCATGATGGACGGCTGGTTGTCTGAAACAGAACCCCGCGTTCAAACCCTTGTTTTGCTGCCTCTCTTCTCATTCGCAGTTTGTGAATTACTTCCAACACAAATAGGCTCTGCGCTGCACCGCGAGGTCAGCGCACAGGTCGTCCCGTTTTGAAGCATGGTTTTCTCGAAAGATTGCTCTTTACCAAGATTATGAGAAATGAAGTTGTTTATCTGCTCAGTTCCACTACAYGTAGAGCATCAAATTAAAATGTACCCAAAGCAATTTACAGACTATTTCAGATTGAAAAGTCCTGAACTCTCAAGGCTGTGTAACCAATCTTATACCTTCAAAACTTTTGCACAGGGAAGGAATGAATTTCCCATCTATACTAAACAGTTACTTGTGGAGTTCCTTCTTACCTGTATTTTGACTTTTTTTTTTAACAGCATCTTGAAGCATGTCTCCAAGTTAAGCTGAAATGAGCAGGCCATTCCTGAACGATAATAGGCTTTCTCAATTTAGAAGCGGAAGAAACAGCTATTTTGCTGTGAAGTAACATACTACCTACTTTACTGCTGGGATCAAAACCAGCTAGTGATGGAACATGCGAAACAGCTTGCAAAGTTTCACAAAGACCCTGGGCAGTTAAGTTTAAAAAAACTGAGTCAAATGCCATAGATTTATGAGGTCGAGCTAGCACTAAATAGATCAAGCTACCCCAAAGAAGCTTTTCTTCTTCCTGGGAAGCAAACTACCAAGTAGCTTTCTCCTCAAAAAGACATGAAGTAGAACATTGACTGCAAGACACAAATTCCACTCGGACTATTTCTGCCAAGTATTACATAGCACTGTAGGAGGCATTCACTTTTCCTGTTCCCAAACTAAAATTCACTCCCTTCAAGCATGTTTGAGATGAACTAGGAGATGATATGTTTGGAAACAAACTTCTTTAAAAATGACAACAACTAGGCAACCTTTGCCACAAACCTCTGATCTTTTCTGAAATGACAACTCAAGTTATTCAGGCCTCTAAATGTCTAGCAAAATCACTCAGACTTGTTTCCCACAGGAGTAATAATCGTTATCTAAAAATGATCTTACGAAACTTCGCCTTACCCTTAGCGGCACCGGCCTTCTTGGCTGCGGCAGGTTTTTTAGATACGGCCTTACTGCGGGGCGCRGAGACAGAGGTAACTGCAGGAGCTTCGCTCACTTTTTCATTACCAGCATCTTGGACTTGAACTGAACAAAGAAAGCAGAAAATAAGTTTGAAATAGTCAAATTATCTACTCTGGCTATAAACATTAAAGCTTCAGAAGGAAATATTTTTGATTCACTTTATAAAAAGAACAACTATTAAAACTGGATTAATCACAAACTCAAGTTAGAAAGAGACAAAAAGTTTGGTGCACTGAAACCAGCTTGTAGCCTGGCATCGCAGTTTCTTTGCAAGACCTTGTGACTGACGTCTGCCGTGCGTTAGGCACCGGTCGGAATGCCCAGTGCACTCGCGTGGGGTTTTAGGAAAATCAACAAGGTTTAGWAGGTCTTGTACTCACCAGGGATAGCGCTTTGCACTGGCTTTTGCTTGGGAGCTGCAGCTGCTTTTTCAGTGGTTTCCCTAGAATACAAAACCCCAGGTATTTTTTCAACTTATGATGCAATAAATAGGTGCTTTGGAAAAAAAAAGCTATTAATTTCTATATAGCATTAACACTAGAAGCACAACTAATTTCCAGTGACTATGTGGAGAAATACTCACTTTGGAGCAGCTCTGGGCTTAGGAGCAGGTTTTTCTTTTGCGTTTGTATCCGACTCAGTGTTGCCTTCACTGTCGCCCTGAAATTCAGACTCCTCATCTAAGCTGGAGAAATTTGCATCTGAGTCCGAACTGATTACGGTCTTCACTTTGGCTGATGAAATGACACAGATGTATTATTTTACACATTTGGCAATATGCAGCTCAGTTTCTTTTTCAATATTTTAGCTGTAGTTATTAAAAAATAAAGATCTGAATAAAAACAAGCAGATGTTGAGACTGCCAGTGAGAAGACTCCAAATCACAAGTGTATTCTGGGCTCGCTTACCAATAATGCATTTGATTTGCCAAGACAGTTGTGTAATTAAAACCAATAACCTTATTTCTCTAATTGCCCATTTCTGCTTTTCCTTGAAAAGCATTGTGAAAATCTGCTCAAATGGTAGAAATATTTAGTTGTTATATACAGTAAAATAAATAAGCCTCTTAAAATTATTTCTGTCCGAGATCTCAGACTCTGGGAGCTCTCTAAATAGTCTGTTCAATTTTCTCCTCCACAGACTGCCTCTCTTCTGCATTTGTGTCGTCACTCACCCGCTGCTTGGCGAACCACTCTCTCTCTTTGAGGAGGCACTTCAAAATCAGACTCTGAATCAGACTCTGAGTCAGACCAAGGGTTTCGTTTCTTCATTTTCTTTAATGGCTTAAATGGTAGAGTGGTCTGTCTCTTAGAACCTGAAAAATATTGGGAGGCAGGATGAACCAGCAAACTTCCATAGGTACTTCAGGCTCAGCAGTTCAAGCTCAACTTAGAAATACGTCATTAAATTCAGAGGATTCTGGCTTAAATGTCAAAGAGAAATAGTAATCTATCCCGCTTGACTGTTATCCAGGATCACTTTCTCTCTCACCTAGTTTTTCCAAAAATACTCATCCTAGATGTTACTCATCACCTTCAGGAAGAGGTCAGATAACCAAATTTACAACCCTTCCCCTCACTTTCCATTGATGGAATAACACATAAAAGCATTTACCTTGCTCAGTGTTAAGCTTCTGCGCTAATCTCTGCTTAAGGGCTGCAGACTCTTTGTCTCCTGATGCGTTTTCTTCTTGATTCTCATCRGATTCATTTTTTTCACTCTGAAGATACAAGCAGATATCAAACAGATAGCAAGTCAGCTCACACCATTAGAAGAGGCACACAGAGTAATGTAGAAAGGAGCTGCTTATTTGAGATGTACGAAAGTCAGTCATACAAGAAATCTGAGTTTGTGAAACAAACTGTGTGTAAAATCGATTACAGCCAAGTAAATCAGACATGAGCTGTCCCCAGATCAGGTGACTTAAAATGCAAAATCCAACACTAACAAAAACAGGAACTTTGTCCCCACTCCTGAGAGCGCTTTGGTACCGCCTGTGTGCTGATGGTACGGCTCTAGGGTGTGTTGAGGATGCAGCATTGAACAGGGTGGGTTAAAAACAACAGTGCAAGTTATTTGGAAAAACTGTTAGAYGGAACCATCTGTAGGAAAGGAGCAATACGTCTGCCTTACAGGTCAAAACAGGTGCGGGGATATTGTAATTTTCTGTGTTGCAAATGGCTGAATGGCATAATTTCAACTAGCCCTATAACAAGAGTTAAATCTTCTTGATCTCCTTGATATTGAGAACAATAATGGCATTAAGTGGTTGAAAGCATTACTGGAAATGCAAAGGCTGTTCTAGAGAAGTGAATTTACTAGCTGTAGTTCCTGCCTGCTAGAGGATTTATAAAATCCCCAAGACACCTAGAACAACCTTACTCACATCTGCCTTTTCATTTCTAAGGTACCAACCCACCTCTGACATTGTGATATATGCTCTTGCCAAAAGATTTCCCTCTAAGCCACCTCCTGATACGTTRGTGAATCTGTTCTCCTTTAGATTGAGAAACATCCATTTCCAGTGTTCCCCGTGTCCTAAGATTCACTCCCTCTCCCTGAATAGCTGCTTCACCAGGACAAGTTCAGCTAACAAGAACTTGCATTTCTTTAGGACTGTATTGAAGAGGATGTAAAGAAAGATTAAGCATTCGGAATATTCCTTTTTACCTTTATTTTCTTTTTAGTTCTCTTCTCTGCCTCTGCCTTCATCTCTGCAGTTATCCGAGGAACAACCCTTACACCACGAGGTGATGGCATTACTTTTGACAGTTGTGCCTTCTTCACCTTCATTTTCCCTCCTTTCACCTTTAAAGGTTTACCAGCAAAGCCTGCCGCCTCATCCTGAATTTGCTTGGCTTCCACTGCCTGCAGAGGTGAGCATAAAATACAACCATGAGAATACCAAAGAAGCAGTGTCCTGCTGGAAAAAACCCCACCATCACATCCCTTGCAGTAAAGCACTCTCTAATTGCTGCTAGATTTCCTACCGTCAGTTTAAATGAAGCTTCCCACTCTGCTACAGATTTGCACATTTTCAAGCAATGATTTAAGCCAGAGCTATAGTTTGGTTACTTGAGGAGTAAGAAGAGACACAGGCAGTGACCAGGTGTGATGGTGCACAGACACCTGCCCACAATTTGGGCTCTGTTCAGTAAAGTGCAGCTCCTCCCTCACCTTTTCAGTGTCCTTTGATCTACATCTCCTCAGACTATATGCTAGTCCTAGTTTTCTCCCAAGCCCTCCTAAAACTCCTCTTCACTGTTCAGACTGGCAATTGGCCTCCTTCCAAAGGCCACCTTGGTGGTTTGACTCTCTGGCCCACAAGAGTGCTACTCCTGTCCAAGCTAGGAAGGTGAAGAAAGCTTTCGCTCTCCTCAATGAGTGCGAGACATAGGAGTTATCATTTTTAGTTCCCTTGTTATGACAAAAAAGTCAGTAAAGAGCTGGTGGGTAAGACTACAAGGGAGTCGGTCATCTGCACTGAACATTGACATACATCAAGTTCTTCAACAAAGACAGCAAGGTCTTCCTTCCACAGATCAGAGGGCMTCTTGCACTTAAGGTTTTCCAGCTCCTTTTCCTAAAGGGAATCACAGTTGATAATCATTAGATAAACATATTTTAATACACCATTAAAAAATGCATTATATAATAATGCTTTTATAAGAAAAGGAAGGAACATACTTTGGTATCCCTCTGCTTACAGAGCTCATCTTTCTTCTCTTTGGTCAGGTACCAAAGGGGCATGTTCAGCAGATAGTTGAAGTCTGGTCCGGTAGCTGCAGCTGATTCTTTCTCACTCTCCTCCTCCTCCTCCTCTTCCTCTTTTTCCTGAATGTGGATTTAAAACAAACATTGTGAACAAATATATTGGCATACAAGGGTAGGGCTATTGATCAAATTTGGACTGCTTCACAGGTACTCCATGTGCTYATGGTGTCCTAGGCTTTTCTAGAACAATTCAGAAATGGATAAAGTTATGCTTCTTAAAGCCTCAGCCGCTATCGCCCAGAGGAATCCATTTGCAAAAACAATTCTCCAAATCTCTTTTGCTCTACTCTATTCGGCCTCTCTGTCTTGATAGTCCAGATTGTCTCCTCAGGCTACTTAAAACTGCCATCTTCCTCCCAGCCCTTCCACAACTGTGTCCCACAGGTGGAAGGAAAYCCTTAAGGAACAGCAAAAATCGCTGTGGCAGGAGGACTTGACCCGAGAGACTCAAACCCRAACGACTAGGTCTCAGTGTCTTCTGAACAAGAGACTGAATTTTTGCTTCTTTTCTGTTTCCTATCACAGACATACCAGACACACCAGCAACTGAATGCTACAAATTGAAAAGCAACTTGAGCTTCTTCCTACAAATTATGAAGCTTCAGAGATAGGAGGCCAGTTTGGATCTATTTAGAGAGGATGACTGAAGCATTACCTTGGTTTGCGATTCCTTCCAAGCCTTCACTGGATCAGATTCATACCCTCTCTGGATAAGAACTTGAATCAACTCTTTCTTGGGTTTGTTTTCTGTAAACAGACATTTCAGGATTGCCAGTTAGTGACCGCTACCTATCACTGTTAGGAAAGACGGATGAGCTTTAAATTTTGGATCCCGTGGTTCTAGCAGCTCAGCATCCTATCAGGCTCTAAAGTAGCCTTTCCTCATCAGAGGTGGGACGTGTGGAAGGAGCCTGAAATAACACCTAAAAAGTTCCTACTTAGCAGGTGATTTGTCAGGTCGGCATTGCTCCTGTACCTGTCAGGAACACCTGCCAGAGCACTGTAAATATTTTCCGTCTTCATTTCCATATATGCATTTCCCCTGCCCTAAGTAGTTCCCCTGAACTTGGAAAAAAAGGTGTGGTGGTATCAAAAAGGTTTCATGATAACAAGCTGGCAGGTGGAGGAAAACCACCCCTGATAGCACTCAGAGGCTTTGGTATAGCTTGCACCTCATTAGACTTCACCTGGGAAATTTATGCTGTAAGTGCCCCAACCAATGGAAATGCTTCAGCWGGAATTTGTTCCTTTTTAAGATATCAGAAGCAATCAACCATGAGACAGAAATACAAATGAAACCAGCTCTGTCAGCCTTGGAACTGCGTATTACAAAAACCCAAGAAAATGCATTTCAAGGGAATTATTTCTCTTCCTGAGTCAAGTCAAACAGACACAGGCTGTTGGGATTACTGGGCCGCCTTCAGACACAAACCACAAAGCATCTTATGACACTTTGTTTAGCTGCGTCCTCCTTGAATGCAAGTGAAATACAGACTGCCTTTTAGTCAGAGGGGGAAAAGTTGATTGAAAAATTCAAATGCTGGGAACAAAGATCTGTTTCTTTTTCTAGCTCATGATTCTCAGATGCTGCTAACTTGAGTATCTTCTAAGTTTGAAACCCCAATCCACTGAGAACATGATTCGGAATATTCTTGCAGAGGTTCACAAAGATAACACAGAGATACTGGTTCTTAAGAAGTGTGCATCTGAACAGAAAACACTACCGCTTTCTAACCCCACCAGTACTTAACTCTTATTCCTACTGAGTCAGAAATAGATGGGAATTATTGCTAAACTATTAAAAAAAAAATTCTACTCCCAAAATAGCGTTAAACACGCAGTAGGAAAGCTGTATGAGTATCCCATTTTAATTAATATGCACATAATACTCTATAGACCCAGGATACTCTGTGAAGCATTTTCCTCTTGTACGTTACTGGAACAGAAAGATAAGCTCTGGTGTAGTTCGGTAAGAGCCAGTCCGGGGCTGAGGGGGTGCTGACAGAACTCGAGGGAGCACCTAGTTCTTCTCCCAGTTTCATAAACAAGTAACCAAGAACAATGCATACCGATCACGATTTTGCCATCTATTTTCTCCAGGATGAAACGAGCCTGGTTGCTCAGTTTTGCAGACTCAGCACCTAGCATTCCAATAAGCCATTCTTTTCTCAAATTGTAATATYGGAGCCTGAGTTCAAAGAACTCTTTAAGAATATCCTGGGGAGAGTCGTACTTCTTGAGAAAGCCAACATGGTCGAAAAGAACCTGGATGAAAGAACACAGGCGTTGTGATGATAAAACTGATTTCCMAAACCACTGAAAATTACCTATAACACAGGTGTGATAGTACAATTGAATTATTAGCCAACAAATTATAAAACCTTAAGTGTTGTTTTAGAAATTACTTCAGTTTGCAAGCACAGCAGCAGGGACAATTTTAGAATTTCAAAGTTCTTGAAAACACATAGTAGGGTTAAGGTTACTTGAATCTCAAACCTATCTGTAGGGTAAAACATCTTGCATCAAGCTTCACACATTGTCAGAATCCATTCAATGGTRGTGCTGTAAACTGTGTGATTTCAGATCACTTTGACTCCTTCAGGCAAAACCACACCACTCTGGGCCCACTCCCAAGCCAGTCTCTTGACCTTCTGAAGGTACRTTTAGAAAGCTGATTTAAAACCAGTAACAGCAGAAAAATTGAAGTGAATAGGTTACTGCAAAAGAGTGTTTTTGTTACRCGCAGCAACTGCAGCTGTCCACACAGTCTTTGAGTTAAAGCAAAAACTTTCTCCAGCAAAACCTGTTACATACCATGGAGTTGCACGTTAAATTTGTTTGGAGTTTGAAGACCTTATGCAGCCCCACTGCTTTAGCTTCAGCTAGTTTTTCTTCAGTCATCTTCACTATAAACTTCACTGTCGTGTCTGTGTGATATTCTTTATAGTCTGTGATTAGTGGGGGTGTCTTCTCAGTCCCATTTAACATTGGCTCCAGAACTTGCTCTTTRTAAGTCTGAGGAAGAGAATCAAAGTCAGACCCATGTTTTCCATGGAGATGAAAAGCTCCAAAACCCACTAATCACTTTTTGCTTTACAGGGCAAACTATATGTTCCTAGGGCAAATTCACTGTTCATTACCTGTGTCCATGTTCTGACAGGCAGCTCAGTGATCTCAATGGTCATAGAATCAAGGATAGACACTTCACCACTTATCACGTACTGATTAGGTCCCAGCTCATCTATTGTGCCTTTGAAATTCTTGTAACTAGGAAGCTAAGCAGAAAAGAACACTGGATTCAGCTTTGTGTTGATGCTTCTGTTATTAAGCACTTGCATGAAATGCTCCAATATGTGCTGAATAAACTAACGAGTGAGACATTGTTTTTAAAATACATTATTTACCATGGGCAATGGCTCTTCTCCATCCATCAGGCGACGGATATTATTCACAACTTCCCTGATATCAAAGTTGGGGATCTTACAGGACCAGCCAGTGCCAATCCCTTCTGCCCCATTTATCAGCACCATTGGAATGATAGGCATGTACCATTCTGGCTCCACACGYTGATTGTCATCATACAGGAACCTCAGGACATTGTCATCCGTTGGTGGGAACAGCAACCGTGCCAGTGGGCTAGAATGGAAAAGAGAATTAAAGCCCAAATTCTTGTTACAGAACAGTGACCACCATGCAAAAAGGACCCCCCAGAAAACAAACAAAACACAAAACCCACTACCAGCCAACCTCAGCCATACAGCCTGGGTTTCTAAGTCAGGAAACTAGACTTCTGGAGTAAGACTGGAAACAGGGATGCATCTTCAGCAATCTCACCATTCTCTACAGGTTCCACTGACTATATGGGACCCTAAGCTCGTACTTTAAGTGTGTAAATTAGGCGTTCAGTGTCTGGGAAAGCTCCAGTTCTCTATTCCTTGCTTTAGTACAACCATACACGTGCTCAAGTAACAGATTTGACCAAGTTTGACCTGAGTGACCACTGGGTCACAGAGACTACAGCGCTGTACTCTCAGATACGAGAACTTCACTCTCCCAACTCAAGTTCATTTTTTATTATCCTACCCAAATTTCTCCCTTTGTTTTTGCTCCCATTTCCATRTTCTCTGCTATGCCTTTCTGTTCTCTGGGATGATAAGTAAGTTTACATATCTGAATCTAGCATCCAAATCTCACTTCAATTGTTACTACTCTGAGTATGCAAGTAGTCCAAAGTTTTAAAGCGAAAAAGTAAATTCATTTTTCATTTTAATTGCTGTAAAATYGAGTCCTGTAATATGCTAAGAATATTTGAGACAGTAAGAAGTCTTTAATGCTGACCTGAGCATTGTAAAGATGTATCGAGGGCTGGCAGAGTCTTTCCCACCGTGCAGCCTTGTGCCAAACTGACCAATAGGCTGTAGCAAGTTGAGGTTGTTACTGCCCACAAAGTTCTGAGCTAAGTTAATAATAGTCATCATCAGCGATGCCTGCAATAAAGGAAGGTTCAAAGCTAAAAATGCAGAATTCTTCACTGAATGGACAAAGTTAAAGGCAAAATTCACACCAAGAACAGAATTGATATAGAGGATAAACTCAACTAGTAAAATACTAGAGGAAACTCTCACTGAAAGTGCATCCCAAGACCCTCCAGCCTGGATGACYGGATTTATTCCCGTGACCCACGATATACTGCTCTCTACCTGTTCTTGAAATCTCYAATGAAAGATTCTATCAATCTCACAAGGGAAGCTTGTTTTAGTGCTTAACTTTTCCTTACCAAGGTAGAAAGGTTATTAACATCTGCCTAAATCTATCACAAATAAAGCATGTTTTTCCTGTTCTACTTTTTGAATTAAATATAATCCCATAAAGTCTATGTAGGACAGTATTCCAGACTGACCAATCTCAGATTAAATTAATACTGAAGAATTAATAGCGGATATACAGCCACTTTGCTGTGACGTTTATACTCAAACATCTAATCCTGCTTTAGACGCATCTTAACTGTCAAGTCAACAGAAGGGATTTTTTGCCTTTCATTTAAAAAGCATTTTGCACAATCAGGCCAGGTTCTTACTTCACCATGATGGTATGAGGACATCTCAGCTACAGAACCAGCCAGCTGAGCAACCTTCACCTCCCGCTTATCATTTCGTTTGAAACACGTGAAAAGAACTTTCCTTTGACCTGGCTTCAAACCTGTATAAAAAAGAAAAGACCTTGTGATTAGAACGCACAATGTGTTTCACTTCGCTTCTGCTCTCTAGAGACTAAGAACTACTTACACACCTAAAGATTCTACACCAGGAGAGTAAGGTACTTGCAATAATACACTACAAAATGGACAAGACATTTAATCCAAAGATTAAAAAACTTGGACAGCAGAAAATGGACTTCAGAACACTGACCCTGAGAACTCAGCAGGTTACCCCAATTCTGATATGATATACAAACACCCATTTATTAAGTTCTGGGGAGTGCACTGTGAGGAATCACTATCTTGAAATAACTTACCATCAACCAGTGACGGGATTGATCTTTCATTATCTGAGTTTGAGAACAGGACTAACTCCTTGTTGATGAAGTCGTTGTATGTCAGGTAAGTAGTGTTTTTCCCATATAGRTATTCCTAAGAAAAACAGATGCAAGATTGCCTTAATGTTAACAAAGTCTAATGTGTTTCTTAGCTCATATTTGGCTAATTTCACTAAAGTGGAAGCCTCTTGTAAGACTAGCTAAACACAGCTCATGTGCTGACATTCTTAGCATGGCAAAGTGAAACATCGCTTCCCATGATGCAGGCCCATTTTTTTGAGAAATAAAGTCTTCCTATAGTCCTGCTCAAGTTATCATTTCCCTATTGATAAAGTAATTTGAAAGATAGGAGTTAAAAATGAAATTAACTGTTGGACAGTTGACAATGAGGCTACACTGATGAGAGAAGAAGCTGCTCTGCAAAAGCCTGAAGCATTTTAACCCTCCCGTAACCCAGTGACTGACTCCCTGACTCCGAGCTGCGGGCAGCTCTAGCATGCCAGACTGAAGCTGAGAACAGCCCCAGGGAGAGAGGAAACCAGTTTCCTTCACACACGTAAACCTTTTACCTCTGGCTGACCATGCAGCTTCCGTTGTCTTCTATCCTCCATGAAATTAGTCAGCCACTCCTTTCGCTCTTCTACCTTCTTCTTGCTAAAGGCCTGCATATTACAAAATGAAAAGTAACTCAATTCTAGGACATTCTGTGGTGTGCCCTATTGGATCACTTGAGAAAAAGAAAGCATACAGGAAGAGTTTACCCAGGAGAATAACGCGCTAAACAGGCTGACTTAATAGCCTAAGTGCAATAAAAGGTTCTTGTAGCTAAATATATTAAGAGCATAATTTCCACCAGTCTTTAGGAGACATGGTAGTTAGGTTTAAATGTATGTATTTTTAACATAATAACAGAAAACTAAAGCAGATTTCCCCATTAATTAATATTTTTGGGGAAAAGACTTGGTTTTTTGGCCTTGCCTAACAGCTCAGAAGACTTAAGAGTCAATGTCTACTGAAGGTGAAGAAGTTCACAGAAGCGAGGATTGTTTCAATCCACTGGTGAATCATTTTACAAGAAGAAAATCTGGGAGAGAAAGGGGAGGTCTGACTTGGAGAAAATTGCAGTAGAACATGCAGAAAAATGTTAAAGGAATATTTACCATTGTGTCTGAAAATGTCAATTGGTTTGTAGTGATTAGTTTGTTCTGAGCTATATTTAAAAACCATCATTGAAAGGGTACTCTTGGCCTGAGGTCCATGGGCAGATTCGCTTCTACTGGTTAGACCAAAGCCGTAGCCTTGGTAACAAAGAGATTGTCTCAAGCCCAAAGGCCTCTAAGAGCATTTTAAGAGAAAATACACAGCACTCTAAGCAGTAGAATACCAAAGGTAGTAAGTCAGCAATTAAATCAAGTGTTAGTTACCAGGGTGATCGCAGCATCATCTTCAGGACCAGAATATTTGAAGCCAATTCGATGTTTAGCCATATCGGCAAAGTATTCCTTAGCCTCCTTCGATGTGCTGGTACCCAAACCTGCAGAGACAATACAAGTTAACCCTAATAACTTCTTGCTTGAATTAAATTGCAGTTCAAGGAAATATTTCGCTATGCCTAGTTTCTGTGATGCACCATATAAATGTACAGCATGAAGATGACTTAMTGAAAACTTACGTTACTTTAAAATGAGATGGAAGGTATCACAAAAATCACAAGAATTACAGATAAGTGAGCATTTGCATGTTGTACTTTCGGATTTTGTCTGTAACTCCTGTAGATATCTGAAATGATTAACTGCAAATCGGAAATGATTCCTCCTCACCCAGCCATTGTTCTGCAGTTGGCAACTTTCTTATTGGTACTAAGCAATTCTGGAGTAAGTACTTAGCTTACAGTGCTAACAGTGCACAWGGACCATACTGGGGAAAACAGCACAAAAAACTGAGCATAATTGCCTAGGGGGGCTGAAAGAACGGTTACCTACAACATTGTAGTTCCATTTTGAGAGATTTTATTGAGATTTTATCCAGTTAGAGGTTATTGTTTCCTTTTATATTTTATGTCACATGTATTTGTAATCAGAATATCTTACGAGGGAAGAGACTTGGAGGTCACCCGGTCCAAACCCTTTCTGCAAAAGCAGGGCTAACTCTGAATTTAATCATGAATGCTCTTACTTGGATCATTTAATTTCACCATATTAAGTCTTCTACAAACCTTTATAGTACTTGATTTTCCATGAATTGTAGTTATGTGTATTGCTTTTCCATTCTTCAAATTCAGGAATGCTGTAGAATGCAATTTCTTCTTTATTTTTAGAGGCCTACAATGAAAAAATATTTTAACTGTGAAATGAGAGGCAGATTTGGACCAATGGGTCCTTACTCATTCACCTTACCATCTACCCAACCCTTACCTTTATGATGGGAGTAATAAATTCCTCCAAAAAGCTGTGCCTTAGAAGAGATGGCCAGTTGTGATGGATGAAGTTAATCAGCAAACCTTTGATATGCGATCCATCTTGATCCTGATTAAAAAAAAAAAAAAAAGAAAAAAAAGACGTATTTAATCAGGGACATGATGCAAATGACAATTGTTAGCTTAATAGCAAATGATTCTATAATTCCAGCTAACTGACCCTATTAACTTTCACTTCAAAAAAGGTGACCATGCATTGTTTAACTACTGAAAATTAAAAGAAACAGAAAAGGCACACTCTTGGTGAAAAAAGGTATCAAGGACCAGTCAAGGACCTTGAATCAGCAAACTGGAAAGACAATATTTAGCTATTTGGTGATGCTACTCCCCCCTCTACTTTATCTGTCTTGTTTTGTGGCTGAAAAGACATTATGACCCACTAAAATATAGAATGATAAAAAGAAACGAATACAGAGAATTAGGTACAACAATGGCAGTGGGAGAAAGGTAGTATTTTCTTCTTTCCTCTGTATAAGTGTTGGTTTTTTTCCTCTCCCAATTTTAGTGAACYTAACCTGATCTGTCATAATCATAATCTTTCCATAGCGAAGAGTCTTTAAAGATTCTTGATCTTCATAGTTCTTCTTATATTGTAAACCCACAATCTTGATGATGTTGTTGATTTCAGCATTTTCCATAATCTGGAAAAGATCACATGGAATAAAAACTTGTCTTTCAGACTTAAAATGTAGCTTAGAAGAGTCTAAAAGTGGATAATTACACTATTGACTGAGCTTTTTTTTGTCAGTGTTTTTTTGCTGTTTAGAAACTTATRATTTCTAAACTGAAGTCTAATGCTTAAATTGTTCTAGATCATTCCAGACATTTTCTAGTCCACAACACAAACACTATCCCTTCAGGTGAAACACTGAACAGGACTTAATCAATATTCCCACTTAACCGGCGAGGCAGGCTGAAGGTGGGACTAGACTCAGGCGTTGAAGGCASTGCTCCTGTTAGTGTTCCAGGGGTTCAGCTGTACCGACTCAGGTAAAACACACTGCATTACACAGAGCACACCGCGCCCTCTAACATGCAGACTATAAAGATTTTCCAACTAACCTGCTTATGAGAAGCTTCTCTGACGTTGAGTATTTTCCCACGAAGGGGAAATACTCCGTATTTGTCTCTACCAACCACTCCTAGACCAGAGACAGCCAGTGTTTTGGCTGAGTCTCCCTCAGTCAGGATGAGTGTACAGTCTAAAGAATTCTTGCTGCCTAAAAAAAAAAAAAAAATCAAGTCAATTTTCTAATTAAGAAGTGAAATCAAAGCCTACATACTCACAAATGGAATGAGAAAAAACATCTAACACATACAGGTTTTGTTGCACTACACATAGTAAATGGGGATAAACATAGTAAATGGGACTGTAAAATGGGGATAAACTATAATTACAGTTTTTCTCATTTTTCCTTAGGAGACAATTCTTACGTTTGTCTAATGAACAAGTTTTAACTGTTTTTGAATGAATTGGTTACAAAGGATGTAAAACACTTACCAGCGTCATTGGCATCATCCAGCTTAGGAACACCCTTAATCTTAGTGTGTTTCACAGCCGAACATTTCTTATTCAGCTGGCTCTGAGCTTTAAATTTTACCCAGTTTAGGACACTTTCTACAATGCCACAGCCAACTGCCTGCAATACAAAAAATAACCCCAAACAATTGTGGGAGAAGCCTTAACAATGACAGAATTTTAAGTTGTATACTTTTTTTAGTTCCTGACATTACTTCAAAAGTATGTATTTGCCACATTAAACATAAGATGCAGTTTTACAGATGTCTTGACTATCTGTGTATATCAATACTTACACCCTTAGCAAATTTTTCACTCAGTTTACAGGTTGAGCCAAAGTTCTTTGCCTGCAGAGTCATGTTCTCCTTAGTCTGAGAGTCAAAGGTTGGGTTTTCAATTAAGGCATTCACGAAAAGCCACATGTGGTTCTTCACCTATAGTTAAATACAACAAGCATCAGACATTATACAGGCTCATCTCAGTAACAGCGGTGCACTCGGACATTCGCCTGAAAGAATCACAGTGAGGAAAAACTCAATTATCACCGTATGTTTTTGAATTTTCCTAGATGTCTTGAAAGAATTTAGGACAGCTAATGAACATTCATGAACAATGTTATGTGATTTGGAATGTCAAGGAATCAGCAGCTCTCAGCCTAAATAGGTATTATCTAACAGATACTGAGTTTCAGTGCATCTACGCTGACTTACAGCGTTCTGGTTACAAAATACATCAGCCAAAGAAAAGATAGTTAGTTGGCTTAAACTGGACAATATGAGACTTCTATAACTAGCAATTTTATATATATGTCTGTACAATGGAAATATGTATTATTAATTAACGTAGTAATGCATTAAGCTGTAGTTACAATTTGCAATAATGCTAGAGTTGTGTTTCCCACTAGGGAAATTCTGACATTGTACCTGAAAAGGCTTCACTCCGACTCCGTTTTTGTTCTTCTTTTTCACAACATCAATGAGTTTAGTCACAACCTGGTCAGCTACATAATCAACGTGCCTGCCACCCTAAGGGAAAAGGGAACCAAAGACCCGGTGGTGATTCCATTGAAAAAAAAAAAGTATGCATACCTATTTAAAACTGTAAGCACAGTCTTTGCAACATTAAGCAATTAAGTATTTTTTGGTAACATACGTACATTTGAAAATAGCCAAGAATATTAATGATGAAGAACATGGCATTAGCTTGACTAAATAAACTGAAGAAGAGTTACCTTTGTAGTGGCAATGCTGTTGACAAAGCTAACTTGCTGGAAGCCTTTTTCACTTAAAGTCAAACATACTTCCCACCGAGAATTTACTTCCTCATGGATAACCTTAAGCGCATTACCAGTTTCGTCTACTTTGTCCTTCAGATAGAGGTCCACATAACTGCGGAATCCATTCACCTGCACACAGATGAAAGCAGACAACTAGTTTATAACAGCTCCTAAAAATACCTAATTCATATCCTCCTGAAAAGTGGGTAGAGAAATCACTCATGCAAATTTTCCCTTTACTATGTGTAATGATGCAAATTGCTTCAACAAAATCTCACTATTTAAATGGCATGAGAAATACAGCTATTGCTGTTTCTTGTACATGCTCACTTACAGGCAGCTTCTGTCCATTTAGGAAAACTTTGACATCCTTTGTGGATCCAGCAATATCAAATGCTCTTCGAGACATTAGTGCTACAATGTCTTTATCAAGAGTTGTCATTTTGAATTTTGACAGATCAGGTTGGAAAGTGACACACGTGTAATCTTCTCCATCAAAATATTTCAGCTGCATTTCACCAGCCTTTCCCATGTTGTCTGTCCAGGTCTGAGAAAAGGAGGTTTTGTGAGTTGCAAATCTAACACACACTAGCAACTAGCTTGGGTTTTAAAAGCAGTAAGCTGATTTATGAGCTGTAAATACTTTCAACTTAAAAAACCCACTGGTTAAAAACTAGATTCTGATTATGTCTGCTCATTGCATTATTAATTTGAATTATATTTGGTGGTACAGTAACTGTGGGCCAAATTTATTCTAATCACGGTCCACTGAATGCAAGTTACGCTTTTTTGTTTTGAAACAAAAACTTAGGGTCTTATTTGAAAATCTTGGGTTTAACCTCACTGAAAAGAGAAGATTCCCTACCTGCTTGAATAACTTTTTGTATTGGCGACATGCAGTTTCCACAGTAAATTTTGTGCTAAATATGTTGCAGAGTTTGGCTCCGTAACCATTTCGCCCACCTGGAATTACAAGGAAAAGACTTGTGTTACTACCTTTGTTCAAAACCATCTAAAAGAATTCCAGACTAACAGTTCAGCCACTTCAGCACAATTAAAGTACAACTATCAATAAGCAACAATATCCTACAAACTCGGTACGTGACTACAAACCCATATTTAAACAGGATTAGTGTTCAAAGAAAATTTTTCCTGTTCTCCATGTTTGTACCGTTATTCCTATAAAATAGAGCACAGAGACTTCTCTCTGATGGACTCAGAAYGCCATTTTCATGTTGCATCAAGGACCCCCTTTTAGTTCAGTTCACACATTTAAAGCGATTGGGCTGCTCAAAAATATCAGTGCGTACTTGAGAGTCTTCCCTACCTGTGACTTTCTTTTCATTGTCATCGTAGTTGCTTGATGTTAGTAGCTGTCCAAAGATAAGAGCAGGCACATAGACCCTCTCCACTTTGTGTTCAACAACTGGAATACCTTTCCCATTGTTCCATACACTGATTGTGTTATTCTCTCTAGGGGGGGAGGGGAAAAAAGTGTATTTTTAAGGCTGCAAATGTCTGAGCTATGAAACAAAATATTTTACAAAAGCTCTGGGGAAAAGCCACCATTTCATCAAGAGCAAATCTCTGTTCCGCAAGTGCGGAAACAGCCAGCAGAGGGAGAACAAGTCAACAACAAAATTCTCAGATCTGCAGATACCGTCTATGAACTGGACCACCACACATAAAAGTCCTCTATCTATGCTCAGTGACAGAATACAGAGGTTGAGAGGAAGAAAAGAGGAAAATGGCCACAACGGAAAACAACAACGCGGTCATTTCACCAGTCAGCACTCTATAAGAGACCAAGGGACTCAGCAAAGAAAAAGGCTTTCACAACTGGTGAATTACATTTGGTCGAACTTGGATCGGCCGCATCGCGGAGCCCTCCAATACTACACCAGCTTAGCAGAACAGCATCTGAGTGAGAAAATCTAATGCACTTGAGTTGGGAAGGCAATGAACAAAAATGAAATAAAACTTACACATCAATTGTAACTTTAATGCATGACATGCTTTTATCCCTCTGCTTGTTGTCTGCAGCATTGACTAGAACGGAAAGATTATTGTTATTATATTACATTCTCAATCAAGACAAAACTATTAACTATAAAGTGTCTTCAGTGGAATGAATGCAAAAATTCAGTACAATGTTACTAATAATCATCTTGGTATGCAAATATTTTGCAAGTTACAAAGAGGGGTACTACCAGTTAACATAAAAGGGAGAATTTTGGGCTGAATGAAATTGGTTTTGTAATAGAGTGTGCCATCATCCCATGAATGGCCTACTATTAAGTATCCAATATTTCCAAGCACAATCAACAAACTCTGCGAACACCATCCATCAAATTATGCAACAGACATTACTTGGTCAACAACGCAACCAGGTAAAAGTACACTTGATAAGTTCTTACATTTAGTTCCCGTTTCTTAGACATTCAGCATCCATTAATAACTTGTCMATCACTGACTCAACAGGTAGGTCACCTTACCTAGAATCTCATCATAGATTTTGTATAAGCCAGGCACAAAGGTCACATCCCTGCAGTTAAGGCCCACGTCCTCATCAAAAACCCACATTTGCTGAAAAGAAGGCAAGCAATACGTAAGACCCCAGGTACACCCYCTCTTCTGTGCCATCAGGTTGTAAAGCGGATGTTTTGTGCTTTACAAACAGAYGTTAATGACTTCTCGCCTGCACCGAGGAGTTCAGGCGGCTTAGCCCCACGACCCTCCCTCGCCCCGGGCCTCCCCCCGCACCTGGGTGACCAACTCCACGGAGCCGATGTAGGTGTCGGGCCGGAGCAGGATGTGCTCCAGCTGCGTCTTCTTCTGGTAGATGTGCTCCACCGAGAGCCCCTTCTTGGTGCCATCGCCCTTGGGCACCCGGGGGTTCCCGTCCGCGGGCTGCTCGGGGGGAGAGACAGCGGCAGTGAGGGGCAGCGGGATCCGGGAGGCGAACGGGGGGGGGCCCAAAGGGGATCAAGTCCGGGGGCGGGAGGGGGGCGCGGGGGGACCCCGACACGGTACCAGGGAAGAGGGGGAGGATCCCGGGGGGAGCCCGAGGAGAACGGGGATGGGGGAAAGCTGAGAGGAACGGGGGATCTGAGGAGACCGGGGAAGAGGCCGCGAGAGGGCCCCGGGGAGACCCTGCGGGGGCCCGGCGGGAGCTGAGGGAGGCCCGGGACGCCGAGGGGAACGGGGCGGCGGGGGAACCCGAAGCCCTGCGGGGACCGGGGGCCGGGAGGGGGTGGCGGGGCGCCGCACGCACTCGGAGGGGCGACGGGGAGTCCTGGAGCTCCATGGCGGCGGCAGGCGCTGCTGTGCGGAGGCAATGGCGGCCCCAACTGCCCGGCGCGTTTCAAACCTCCGCTCAGCCCGCCGAAACCCTCCGCCAATCACCGCCCGCGGGCCCCCAGCGCGCCGCCAATCGCAGCGGGAGGGCGGGGACACGGGTCGCGCCCCTCCCTCCCTCTCGCCAGTCACAAGGCGCTCCGCGCATTCAAACCAGCCACTCAGAAGGGGCAGTGGCGGGACGGACAGCGATATCAGCCAATAGAAGAGCGAGGTCGCTGGGCAGTTGGGCCCTGCGCCTGGCCGGTGGCCGTTGGTGGTGTGATGTGCAGGGACGCGCTGGGGCACACTGGGCAGCGTCTGGGGACCCGCAGGGACCTACTGGACAGGCCCTGGGGTCCCGCGGGGCTGGTCCTCGTGTCACACTGGGGCAGGCCCCGGGACCATATTGGGCAGGCCCTGGGATCCACTGGGACACACTGGGCGGGCCCTGGGGGGACACTGGGATGCACTGGGCAGGCCCTGGGGTCCACTGGGACACACTGGGCGGGCCCCGGGGGGACACTGGGACGCACTGGGCAGGCCCCGGGGGGACACTGGGGCACAGTCCTGCCTCTTCAGCAGGCACCGGGCGCTGGAGCGTGCCTGGCCCAGAGCCACTGACCGGGGGGCTGCTGCCACGTGCGGGCAGAGACCCAAACCCCACCGCTGCTGCCCAAACCCCGCGCCCAGCCCTGCCCGCGCACCCTTGCCTTCCCGCTCCTCTGCGGAGAGGTCAACGGTGCCGGCTTCCGCCGCATTTGGCCTCCGTCCGCTGCTGGCGCTCCAAGACGGACAAACCCTGCTGCACTGCCCGCATTCCGGGAGAAGCAAAGGCTGCTGCCCGCACTCCAGGAGAGGCAAAGGCTGCTGCCCGCACTCCAAGAGAGGCAAAGGCTGCTGCCCGCACTCCGGGAGAGGCTGGTTTGTTGACGCAGTGCACGGCAACGCTGACATCAGTGGAAATGGAACCCTCTGACTTCATCGTCCCTCTGGTGTCCCCTCCCCTCCGGCTCCCCCTATTTGTGCTGATCCCAATGGGGCTGAAGCCCATGCATGGCTCCAGACCCTCTCCCCATTTCCCGGGCTGGCTGCAGTGTGCCCCCCCGTGCCCCAGGCTGCAGCGGGCAGCCATAACAGAGCTCGGTGTCACCCCAAACACCAAATTTTTGTGTCTTTATTTCTGGGGCAGTTACAGCATTTGCTTTGCTGGAGGAGCAGGGAAGCAGCCGGGCACAGCCTGGCATCACCCTGCTGCCCCGCGGCACGGGGATCTGCGGGGACGGCACACCGGGGATGAGCACGGCACAACCCGGCCGCAGGGCTGGCGTCCTCTCAGCGCTCTTGCACGGCTCCAACGCTGCAGTTCTCCCCCCTGCGCTGCCCGTGGGGCTCCTGGGGCGGTTTCCCCGGCCCCGCAGGACGGGGGGGGCTGCCTGGGGCATGCGGCTGGGGGTCACCGGTGTCGGGGTCACCACATGTGCCGGTAGGGAAAGGCCACCTCCACGCAGAGCACCACCAGCGCCTCGGAACAGTTGTGCCGCTGCCCGGCCAGCAGCCTGCCCTCGCCCAGGGGGGCAGCCAGGCCCTCCCCAGGGCCGGAGCTGCGCCAGCCCTGGCAATCCCTCCTGCGGGCTTGGCCGCCCCGCGGCGTGGATCCGTGCCAGGCCAGCCGGCGGGGCCTGCGGATGGGGACGGGGGTGAGAGGGGCTGGGGGACACCCTCCGGGGCACCTCCGGCGCTCTGCACCAGCTCCTGCATCCGTGCAAGCGCCGGGGCTGGGGGGGACCCGCTGCAGCCCTCCCCCGGTTCGTGGCGCGGGTGCATTTTTTCGGGGACGCCCTGCCGGCGCCCGCCCCGCAGCCGGACTCACCAGAGGGGATCTGTCAGSACGTTGCGCCCGTTGAAGGAGTAGATGGGGCCCCGCGGGGCSGCGCCGGCTTTGCCCTCCAAGAGGGAGCTCCAGGACTTGGCCAGCAGCTGGCCCTGCGGGCGCAAGCAGCGGCGCTGAGCCGGGGGCCGGGGCAATGCCCTTGTCCCGACCACACGTGGGCAATAACTTGCTCTGGGGTCTTCCCCGCTCCCCAAAACACRAGTGCCGAGCACGGCCGGGATGCAGCAGCCCCAGTGTGGGACCGGGTAAGGGTCCCCCCCGCCAAGGCTCACCAGGGGCTGCGGGACTTTGCCACCGGCAGTCCCCACGGGGGACGGGGGCACCTGCCTTCAGGTTGACAACAGGGAGGGTCCTGTCCGTCCTCTTGACGATGGAGACCAGGTCCTGGGTGGGGGCCGACAGGAACGCTCGGAAAGTGCCGTAGAGCCGAGCCTCCTGGGACTGCCGGTAGCACTGCAGGTCGGCGCCCCGGATCCCGCTCATGTCACCGGCGAGGGGCACGTTCAGGGCGACCAGGCGCAGCTGGGGAGGGGAGGCATGGCAGGGGGGAGGCTCGGGCACGGCCAGGCATCGAGGTCTCTGCTCCCCCCTTCCCGGGAGGGTGCGAGCCTCAGGCGGTGCCGGCCGGGCACGGAGGGGTCCCCCGGGCACTTCTTCCCCCTCTCCCACGGCTGGGCCACTCGTCTCCCACCCCCGGAGCCAGGGAGGGGGGCATTGCTTACTGATGGGATCCGTGGGGCGATGGTGGTTGGCAGGATCTGGGGCAGCCCTTGTCCCTCCTCCTTCTGGACCTGGAATAACGGGGCTCAGGTCAGCCCGGGGACACCCATCCCAGTGCCATGGGTGCCATGGGTGCAGCACCCTCCCCATCCCAACACGACCCCAGGCTCTCTATGTCCCAGGCCGGCGCTGCCCTGCCAACAGCCCGTCCCCACGGCACGTCCCTCCCGGCGTGGCCGGACCTGCAGCAGGGCTCACCAGTGAGTCCGTCGGGGCCAGTGCAGGTGGCCCTGGGTCGGGACCTCTCATCTGCACCCGCTTTGCCTCCTGGATGGGAAGGAGAGGACAGTCCCGTGGGGGCCTGTCCCCCCTCTGGCAGGCAAAGGAGGGCTCTGTCCCCTTGCTGGGACATGAGCGGACCCGGCGGCTGCCCGCACCCCTCACCTGGTACCGTGGGGTGGAGGCGGAGGGGTCGTCACYGGCGAAGAGTGACTCTGAATCCTCCAGCTGCTCAATGCAACGAGCAGAGGGACGGGTTAGGGGGGAACCGGCTCCTTCCCTGGGCCCTGCTGCCCCAGCACCAAATCCAGCCCGGTGCCGGCTGCCAGGGCTGCAGCTGGGACCCCCCTCCCTGCGAGGGACCCCGAGGGGTGTCCTCAGTGCACGGTACCAGGAGGCGGCTCCAGCCGGTGGGGGTTCGGAGGAAGGCACTGCTCCCTTCCCGCACGTAGACCAGGCTCCCCTCGGGCACGGCGCCGCCGGACTTCAGCATCAGCTCCTTGGACTGGAAAACCCACGTCTGGCGCTGCGGGGGATGGAGAAGTTCACGGCCCAGCTGCGGGGCGCGGGGCAGCYGGACAGCCTGGGGGGCTCGCCCGCGGCCGCAGCCAGGACGCACCCGGAGATCGGCRTGGGGGTCCGGCGGCTCCATCCGAGGGATGTCAGCATCTGGAGAGCCCGCAGAGGGTGGGGGGTCACAAGGCGCCCCGGCGCAGGGGCTGGATGCTCCCACGGGAGCCGGCTCCGCAGGGCTGCGGTGGCAGCGGGAGCCGGGTGGGAGAGCCAGCGGCGGTGCCGGGGACCCGTGCAGGGTGGCACAGCCCAGGCGCCCGGGAAGGGAGGCGAGACTTCACAAAAGGTGTTTCCAAGGAGGTTGGAGCCCCCAAAACACCTGAGAAATGCCCTTACCTGCTGCCCAGCCTGCGTCGGCGGCTGCCTGTGAAGGCAAGCGGGGCCCGTTACCGCCGCCGGGCACAGGGACGTCCTTCCCGGTGCACGGGGAGGGGACAGCGAGGCTGCGGCTTACCGGCTGCTTGCAGGGCGGCTGGGCACGGAGGGGGTAAACCCTCTGGAAGCAGAGACAGGCGGGTTTGTGGGGAGTCGCTCGTGCCGTGCACGCTCACACGTGCGCGTGCTCTGGCACAGGCGTGTGCACAGCCTGTGCTGGGTCTTACGTTGAGGTAGAGGAGACCTGGTGCTCCGGGGGGGCCGGGGGGCCCGGGGGGGCCGGGGTTCCCAGGGGGTCCTCGAAGACCCTGCAGTAGAGCAGTGTGGAGATTGGACTGGGCGATTTTGGTGCTGCCTTTTGAGGGGGCAGCTATAAGACACCCCATTGCTGTCCCTCATCCTTCCCGCTCCGTTCCCCTCCCAGGGCTGAACCTCCCCGGGCCGGGGCAGCGCGCAGACGCGGGCCAGGCAGTGTCTCTCACATGGGGGATGATCGCTCCGTAAATCTCCGGCTCCTCTTTGCCGCCCTACAGAGAAAGAGACGGAAGATTGAGACTGATCTCCATCCTCCCCCTCTCCATCCTCCATCCCTCCATCCTCCATCCCTCCATCCTCCATCCTTCCATCCCAGCTGGGGCTGCGAGCCCTGTGGGGCTGCCGGTGGGGTGAGCCGTGGCGTGGGGCACGCAGAGCCGCCTGGGCTCCAGCAGCAGGGTCCCCAAGGCCAGGCTGGGGTCCCCGGGCACCCCTTGCCATGGCAGGGGCCCACAAGCCCTGAGGACTCACCGTTTGGTACCCGCTGATGGGCACCCAGGAGCCGGACTGGCTGCCGGTGCTGGGGAAGGGAAGATGGCCTGGTTTGCACCCGTGTTCCCCGTAGCAGCACCCCTGGGTGAGACGCAGAGAGAGGCACGATTAGAGCCTGTGCTGGGTTGGGGGGAATGGGGGGGTGTGCTGGGTGTGTGCATGGGTGCACTCCGTGCTTGCACAGGCGTGCACATGTGTGTGCGCTCCCTGCGTGCGTGGGTGTGTGCACATGTGCATTTGCATGTGCCGCAGGGGACGGTGTGACTCGCCACCCCCCGCCGCGCCCCAGCCCGTTTGGGGACTCTGGCAGTGCCGCCGGGGTGAGGGGAAGGCTGGCGCTGCCCCGGCACGGAGAGGGCGGTGGGGGACCGGGGRCAGCACTCGGGGCTCAGGGGTTCACACTCAGGCTGTGGGGATGGGACCCCCCAGCCAGCTCCCCCCGCGCCGGTGCCCGCGGCTACAAACCCGCTCTCCGGGGTCGCCTTTTTCTCCCTGGAAGGAAAGCGGAGAGGTGCTGCTGTCAGTGCCCCGGCCCCGGGGGTCCCCGAGCGCTCCCGGCCGCCCGGCGCAGCGCTGTGCCTCGCTCCCTGGGGTAACACCCGCCACGGAGCTGTTTGGCCTTGGCGCCGGCACCGGGGGGTGGCCGCGGCCGACGCCGTCCCTGCGCCCTCGCTGCCGACCCCCGCCGCCCGCGGTGCCCGCTCCCCYGGCTCACCTTGGGACCTGGCGGCCCCGTGGCTCCGCGGTGCCCCGCGTGGCGTGAGTCGCACTGGAAGGAGAGGACGTGCCGGGGTGAGCGCGGGGGCTGCCCCCCGCCCCTGAGCACCCACAGCCCTGGGACCCCCTACTCACCCTATAGTCCCCTGGTGGCCCCGGTGGTCCCATGGGACCGGGCATGCCCGGGGAACCCATCTCTCCCATCCGGCCAGGGCTCCCCGGCATGCCCGGCAGTCCGTGTTCGCCCTTCTCACCCTGCCGGCACACAGCGCGTGGGGTGGTGAGCGCGGGGGCTCAGCCCCCCGTGTCCCCCCGGGCCCTGCAGGGCTGGGGCAGCCCCGGAGCCCTCCGACGGGCTCGGTGCTGGGGCAGAGCGAGGGGCCGGTGAGCCCAGCTGCTCCATCCCCACCCCGCTGGCTCTGCTCTGGTCCCAGGGCCATGGACGGGCTGGGCTGGGACCCCCTTACCTTTAGTCCAGGGAATCCCGGCTCCCCTCGGAGCCCTGGTTTGCCAGGGAGCGATGCAGGTCCTGTGGGACCGGGGGGTCCTTCGTGCCCAGGTACCCCGGGGGGACCTTGTGGGCCTGGGAGCCCTGGTGCCCCTGGGGGTCCGTCTGGCCCATCCAAGCCTGGAGACCCCGGAGGTCCTTCAGCCCCGGGGAAACCGGGTGGTCCCACAGCCCCTGGCGGGCCGGGGGGTCCCGGCTGCCCCTCCCGCCCAGAGACCCCCGGGGGGCCTTCATGGCCTGGGTAGCCAGGGGGTCCGGGCAGCCCGGGGGGGCCTGGGGGTCCTGGGTTCCCCACAGGGCTTGATGCTCCCAGCTGCGTGTTGGGTTGGAGGGAGAGAGGAAAGAGAGAGCAGAGTGGGTGAACAGCCACAACCCGTCCCCTGGTCCCCCTCCCCTGGGCCRCCCACTCCCATGGCCCCGTGCCCCAGCCCTCCCCGTCCCTGCCGGTCCAGCCRGGGACGGACACCGCAGCCAGTGCCAGCATCACCACCCAGCCCCGGCATCGCCCCCCCATGCCCCCCACCCGGCACTCACCTCATTCTCCGATCCCTCGGGGAGGGTGGCGGGCAGGGGTGGGCTCCTGGCTCTCCAGGYACCTGGTGGTCCCGGGGGCCCCGGCGGTCCCGGAGGACCCGGGGGGCCCCGGGGACCCTGGTGACCTGGCTGCCCTGCGCTGCCGGTCTTCCCTCTCTCCCCAGAAAATCCAGGCTGGCCTCTCTCTCCCGGGGACCCTCGGTCGCCTTTCTCTCCCTGTGGGGAAAGAGAGCCTGGCTCCCGGCTCCCGGCGCTTTCCTCTGCCGGCGCCCACCGCGGGGACACGCTGCCCCCCTGGCAGGGGACACCTGAGTTGTCCCCCCAACCCAGACTCCGAAGTGAGAGCCCAAATCCCGAGCAGAAAAGGTTTTCATGGCCAAAAAACCCGAGGGATTTCTCCTAGCAGGACCCCGCGCCTCTCCCCGGGGAGGACCACCGCACCTTTGGGCCGGGAGGGCCGGGGGGGCCGGGGCGCACGGGGCAGACGCAGCCGGAGCCGTTGTGCATCTGGAGAGGGAGAGAGCGGTGAGCCGTGGGATGGGAGCCCCGCTGCCAGGGACTGGCACGGGCGCCCTGCGCCCACCTCTCACCTGGGGAGCAGGGTCCGTCTCCGGGGCCGGGGGCAGCCGCTGGGGCAGCCCCTTTGCCGTCGTCTGTACAGAGGAGAGGAGGGGCTGAGCGCGAGACCCCCGAGCACCGTCCCCATCCCCACTGCGCCATCCCCATCCTGCCCTGCCAGCCCGCGGCCCCCAGAGCCCCTCGCCTGGCTGCCCATCCCGGGCTGCCCCTCGCAGCCCCCCCCAGGGACCAGGACCCCTCCACCACCTTGATCTGCAGGAACTCCTCTTCCTCTGCGCTCCCCTCGAAGATCTCTGGGGCGGCCGTGGGTCGGTGCTGCTAGGACAGACGGGCAGAGCTCAGTGCGGGGCTGGGGGGGATCCCGGGGGACACACGGGACCCTCCCGCAGCCATCGCTGCCTGCAGCCCGGGGTGGGGGGCAAGCCCCAGCGCTGCCGTGGGGCTGCGCCGTGCCGGGGGATGCCGGGAGCCGCTGCGGCTCCTTTCCAAGGGGGCAGAGGCGGCTGAGCCGGGGCTCGGGGCCGGAGCGGGGCACGCTGCCCTGCCCGGGCTGGTGCGGCTGTGCGGGCAGGGCACAGATAAGGGGAAGGACGTGGCGAGGGGCCCGGCAGCGGCTGGGGAGTTTCGGGAGGGCTGGGGGAGTGTGGGGGGGACGCTGCCCGGGAAAGGCACCTGGCCTCGCGTGCGCRGTGGGGCATGGCCCGGGGCCTTCGCTGCCCCCCTGGCGAGGGGCTCCCGGCGTCTGGGGGCGGTCGCCAGCGGGGGTTTGCTCAGCAGCACCTTCTGCGTGGGCTGCACGCCGCCAGCATCTCCGTCTGCAGGAGCAAAGGGGCGATGGGGCGGGAGGTGGTGGGGCTGGAGGGGGACCGGGATGGCACAGCACTCCCAGTTCCCGGCACTCACCGTGGCCACAGCGGTGCCACCAGCAGCCCCGGTCCCCAGCACCCCACACCTCACCTTAGGCCGGAGGTGCCCTCTCCTTGCTGGGGTGCCAGGGAAGCCGTGTCCCCACCTCACCGTGCCTACCTTCCTCCCCATCCAGGGCAGGTGCCGTGGGGGCCGTGGGGCTGGTGCCCGGATCCGGGGTGGTGTCCTCCGAGCCCAGGGCGTAAAACCACTGGGCTGTGGCGGGTGGCAGGCACCCAGCCAGCACCGAGAGGATGCAGAGCAGGCAGAGGAGGCGCTGGGGGCTGCCGGACCCCATGCCGCTGCCTCGGGGCCAGGCTGCCCAGGATGGGGGGGCTTGGCTCATCCCGCTCGCCCACGCYGTCTGCTCCCGCGGCCCCGGCACGGCTCCCGCTGTTATCACAGCGGCCCCCGTGCCGCCCGACACGCCCCTCGCCCGCCCCGGCACCCGCGCCCCACAGGCCGCATCCGGCGGGGGCTGAGCACCCACGCGGCCAGGTCACCGTCCACCCCRCCGGCCAGGGGCGAGGAGGGCAGCCGGGAACCACAGGGAAGGGAGCCAGGGCCAGGAGGAGCTGCGGGAACCAAGGCGAGGGAGGGCCGGGGAGGAGATGCTGCCTGGAAATGGGGAGTAAAACCAGYGAGGAGGGGAGTGGAGGAAGGGGCTGGCTGAGAGCAGGGGGCATCGGCCGCGGCGAGAGCAGCCGGGTGCTCCTTGSGGTCTGCCCGACCGCCGGTGCTGGTGCCGGGAGGGGATGGAGACCGGCTCACGGATCAGCCGGGCTGAGCCCTGGGGACGGGGCTGCGAGAGCCCAGGAGGTGCTGGGGTCCTGCAGTGGGTGTGATACCTGTGCCCTGCGGTGTGTGCAGTCACCGTGTCCCACAGGGATCCATCAGGGCCACCCTTGGCTGGGGGTCTCCAGCCCTCTCTGACCCCCCAGCTTCTGCCCCTGCCCTGTGGTGACCTGCAGCCTCTCCCCAGGGCTGGGRCAACTCCGGACCCTGCTGGGGCGAGTCACAGGGAAGCAGCCTGAGCCCCCCACAGCCTCGGGAACCCCAAAGAGCCACCGAGGCTGGGAAAGACGTGCTGGGAGCCCACAGAGCCCCGGGGCTGGGAGCACGGGGCTGCCCCATCACAGGCCGGGGAGCTGGGCTGCACCGAGCACCATGCACCCAGCACCTTCCTCGGCTGTGGGGCCGTGATCTCGGGGTGGGGAGCAGCACGGCTGCGGGGTGCACCAGCCCTGGCCCCCTCTCCATCTCGCAGGATGGTGCTGGGACGGGGACCCGAAGGAGCCATGCCTGGCCAGAGGCGGGGACAGCCCCTGGGGCTGCGCAGTGGGCACGTCCCTGTCCCCCGCACGCCGCCGGCGCTGCCCCGCTGCCTCCGCCCGCAGACACAACAGTCTCCCCAGCGGGCGCTCAGCGCTGCCAAGGCCTGATAAGGTGCCGCGGCCTGAGCGGGGCTGGGCACCTGTTTGGGTTTGGCCCTGGCTTGGACACCGTGTCAAGGCTGGTGCCTCTGCCYCGAGTCACGGCCACCG
This sequence comes from Oceanodroma leucorhoa, assembly GCA_030449065.1. Classification (NCBI taxonomy): domain Eukaryota; kingdom Metazoa; phylum Chordata; class Aves; order Procellariiformes; genus Oceanodroma; species Oceanodroma leucorhoa. Next base: position 1,618,148 of record JASVER010000115.1, read on the forward strand.
CGGCAGTGCCAGGCAGGGCAGGGGCTCCGCGGCAGCGCCGGGTGCCGATGCCCTGCAGGGCCCCTCCGGGAGCGGAGAAAGAGGGCTGGGGAATGTGGGGGACACGGACCCTGCCTGCCTGCCCCAAATCCTACCCGCCTGCCCGTGTCCTGCCTGCACGCTCAGTGCTGCCCAGCTCACCTGCACAGGAGAGAGAAGATGGTCCTGGGAGCCCTCGCGGCCAGTGCCACCAGTGCTGGCACTCAAGCCTCAAAATGCCAGTTTGAGCACTASATGTGCTCACCCACGAGTTGAGTTTGGAGTTCTCAGCCTGGGCCCTGCGTTACAGGCTGGCTCTGTTCCTCTCAAGAGGGCTGCGATGTGCTAAGCCCTTTCCGTGCGTGGCCAGGCTGAGGCACCCTGGGGAGGTGGCTTTTTGTCCACGCGCTGCTCCCCACCTTCCTCCCTCTTGCCTGTTTAATCAGGGCAAATGAAACAAGTGACATCCAGTATCGCACCCGCACAGGGCCCTGCACCCGCTCCTGTCCCTCTGTGCTGCATTAAATTCCCGGGCACAACCAAAGCTGGGCCCTGGCGTGACCCCCTCACGCCTCTGTCACGGAGCAGCCTGCCCAGCTCTGCCGCCGGTGCCTGGGGACTGGCCTGCCCCATGGCGAGCGGAGCTGCGGCTTGCAGCCCAATGTCCGAGTGTTTAATGACCGTTAATTGCCTTGAAAGCGGTGCTGAGCACAGTCACAAACCCCAGCGGCTCCCACTGCTCAGCCAAGTCCTCGRCGGGGCCAGGCCAGACCCTGCGGGATGTGGTTGTTCCCTGCACGTYGTGCTCCCCGTGTCCCACAGGGTGAAGGTCACCTTCCTGACAGGCTGCATTGTCTCCCCGTTGGTGCTGGCGGTGGGGATGGTTGTGGTCATGTCGTCAGTCTTTTTGCGGCACAGGGTGGTGGTTTTGCTAGCGTTGACYGGGGCCAGCGTGGTGACACGGCCAGCACCCAGATGCTGCTGTGTGTCCCTGKGCATGCGGGACAAAGCTCCCTGCTCCTCGTCCCATGGCATGAGCTCAGCAAGGCTGTGTCTTGCACCTGGCCACAGCGCATCCTGACCCCGGGACCCTGCAGCATCCTGTCCCCGGGACAGGGAGAGGGGGTCTCTGCCCCTTGCCACCCCCCGCAGCGAGCCGGGCGCGTGGGGGACAGCCCGTGCGAGGCCTGCCCAGGCACCGCGGCATCTCACGCAGGGCAGGGTCAGCGAGGCTGTGCTTGTGCCGGAGCTCCCCCCACCCCGGGCTGTGTCCAAGACCCCCATGCCGCATCCAGGCGGGTCCCCCCGGCTGCCCCGASCCTGGCGCTGGCTGAGATGCTCCTGGGCGCAGCTCGTGGGTCACCAGGTCCCCGGGGGATGCTCGGGGACCCGTCCCCCGGGCACAGGGGCTGGTCCCTGCCGTCTCCCSGGCCTCTCTCCTCCCGCGGTGCTGCCCGGCCGCCCCCGCCCGGGTGCTGCGGGGACCGGCGGGGCCGGAGCCGCGGGGAGGGATGCTCGGGCTCCCCGCCCGCCTCCCCATTATCCCAAATAGCCACTAGGTGCCGGCAGCTTTCAACTTATCACGGGCCTGTGCGGGGCCGGGGGGCGCGGGGAGCCGGCGGGTGCGGGGCCGGGGKGGGACGTGGGGAGCCGGCGGGGGCGCGGGGAGCCGGCGGGTGCGGGGCCGGGGGGGGCCGCCCCGGGGCGTCGCTGCAGGCTGGGGCCGAGCTGCCCGTGGTGCTGTGTTGCCGGCAGCGCTTTTGCTCCCGCCGGGGACCCCCGCGCCCGGGGCCCGGAGCCCACCCCGGACTGCCCCACGCTGGGTGTCTTGGCCACAGCCCCCGCGATGCAGCCCTTGTATGCTTCCCACCCTGCCCAGTTCACCCCAGTTGCTCTCAGGACCGGGCAGGCGGCGGCGGGCAGGGTGTCGGGGCGGCTGCCGGGGGCAGCGGGGCTGCGAGGGGGTGGCGTGGCGGGGTGGTCTCCGGCGGGGCGGGGGGGAGGTCGGGGTGTGCAAGGCCGGGCGTCTCCGGGCTGCCCGGCGCCGGAGCGGCTCCGCCGGTGGCCCCGGTGCTGAAGCCGCCCTCCCCGGTGCTGAAGCCGCCGCCACCGCCGCCCCCGTCGGCGGGCAGCGGCTCTCCCCCGGTGGCTTCCCGGTGGTGGCGGGGGCGGCCCCGCCGGTGGCCCCGGTGCCGGCGGCGGGAGGTGTGGCCAGGGGCCGCATAAAGCCGCCGCCGCCCCGCGCCCGCCGCCAGCCGAGCGCCGCCAGCAGCGGAACCGAGCGCGGGCGCGGAGCGGCGCGGGGCCGCCATGCGCGGGGCCGCCGGGCGCGCTCGGCCGCTGCTGCCGCCGCCGGTGCTGCTGCTGCTGCTGCTGCTGGCGGCGGCGGCGGGGCCGGGCGGCGGGGAGGAGGCGATCCAGTGCCCGCCGTGCTCGGAGGAGCGGCTGGCCCGCTGCAAGGCACCGCAGGGCTGCGCGGAGCTGGTGCGGGAACCGGGCTGCGGCTGCTGCGCGACCTGCGCCCTCGGCCGCGGAACCGCTTGCGGCGTTTACACCGCCCGGTGCGGCGCCGGGCTGCGCTGCTACCCGCCCCGCGGCGTGCCCCGGCCCCTGCACACCCTCATGCACGGCCAGGGCGTCTGCACAGACCTGGCCGACGTCGAGGCCATCCAGGAGAGCCTCCAGCCACCAGGTAAGGCCGGCCCCGGGCGGCCGAGGGGCGAAGGGTGGGTGCCGGGTTGCCGGCAGTGCCCCCGAGCAGCCCCTGTTTGCGCCAACCTGCTCTCCGCTCGCTTGGCAAGAGTTGGGGCCGCAGGGCTGGGAGCGGGGCGGGGGGCTCAGCAGGGACCCTGTGGGGGACGGGACGGGGCAGCCCGAGGATGGGCACGCACGGAGCGTGTCCCAGGGAGGGAGCAGCGCTGAGCTGCAGGAGCTCCCACAGCTGGGTACCAGCGGGTCACGTTTGTGCCATCCTTATCCACCGCTGGCACAGCAGTGCCACGGCCGGTGGCAGCGTCCATGCTGGAGTGGGGTGCTTCGCAGGGACTCGGCACCCGCCGTGCCCTGGCTGCAGGGTGCTCCTGGACGGCAGCGCAGCCCGGGGTCCCGCAGGCACCTGCGGCCTCTGGGGACAGGTCCCAGCTGCCGGGGAGGCTCCCGTTGCGTGGTGACCCCTGCGCTGCCGCTTCCCYGGGATGTTGCCGGCAGCTCTGCCTGCACTGCCAGGAGGAAAGAGGAAAGAAGCCTCGGGGCACCTGCTTCCCTCGCAGGCAGCTCAGGCTGGGCTCGGTGCCGGGGCCCTGCGAGAGCTCTGTCCTTCCCACAGCCGGGCAGGGCAGGGGGCTGTGGGCAGCAGGCAGGACCAGGCTGGAGAAACCCTCTGCCTGCGGGCTCTGCCCGTGCCTGTCTGCCCCAGGACCCTCTCACAGGTGTTGACCGTGGCCCCCGGCCACCCCCGCGGTGCTCGGGCAGGGTCTGGGGGCCAGGAGCGGAGCCGGAGGTGGGAGCCCGGCCCCAGAGCGGCACAGGTCACGCTGTGGCTTTGACAGTGGGAACGGAGCTGCTCCCGGGGGCTGAGTGTGGAGACCTGGCCCGTCGGTGGGTCTGGATGCCACGCTCCCTCCTTCCCCATCCCATGGGCTGTGATGGCGACCATGTCCCCTGGAGCTGGGGAGCAGCATCCCGCCACGGGACGGTCCACAAGCTGGCCTGGTCTTGTGTCCCCACGTGGGGTCACCCGGAGCTCCCCGAGGGGCAGAAGGGGCTGGAACAGTGTCCGTCTTTGTCTGCCCCAAGGGCTGGATCCCAGCTCCATTCCCTCCTCACATGACTGGTCCATGGCAGCTCCGCCAGTGTCCCCATGGTGAGGAGAGCCCTTGGCGGATGGGCTCCTCTGGCCACCCCTCTCCAGGGACAGGAGTTGGCCACGAGTGCTTGGCATGGGGTCGGCTGTGGAGACCCCCTGCCCTGCCCGTCTGTCCTCATCCCACATCCTGCAGGAGCTGTCTGGGCTCCCTGGCCCGCGGCTGCGTCAGGCTGCCAAGGCCTGTTGGTTTTGGCCGTGCCCCGTGTAACACAGCATTTTTTCCCAGAGCCTTTAGGAAACAGACTTGCAGTTTTTTCCCTTCCTTTACCGCGGTGTTTTGGCCCTGCTGGGGACGGGTGGGTGGCCRTGAGAGCTGGGCTCGCCCGCCGGGCACCGCGCCTGCCTGCAGCGTCGCAGGTGGCAGGGCAGGGGAGCGGGCAGCGGCGAGCCCCTTYGCCCGGGACAGCCCGGCAGGATGCAGGCAGGACCCCCGCAGCATATTGCTCGGTGCGGCCCCGGTGGGAAGGTCTGGGTGGGACGTCCGAGCCGCGGGTCCCTGTCCCACTCCGGCAGCCCAGAGCCAGTGGGAGTGTGGGGCTGGGGGCTGCAGGCTCCATCGCTCCCACACAGCCCTGCCTGGCACARCGAGGGCACCCCGGCACGCCCGGTGCATCCGACGGGTCCCCTTTGGGTAGGGAGAAGGGAATTAAATGCCTATTTAGAGGCAGGGGTGCGTGGAGCAGGTGCCCCTCGGTTGTGCCCGTGTCCCCCGGGGCTGAGCGGGTGCCGGGCGAGCGGAGGCTGCAGCGGGCGGGCGGCTGGGAAGCGGTTAACGTGCAGCTCGYACAGTAAACACTTTGTCTGGGGGCTCGGCCTGGGGGGCTCCGCATTCCAGGGAAGAGGCTGGGATCGGCGGGGGGCTGGGCTGAGGCTGGGCTTTCCGAGGGGTTGGACGATGGCTCCCTGCTCCATCGCCAGGAAGGAGCCTCTCCGCTCGCCCAGGACCCRCAGGACCCGCGGGATGGGACTTTCTAGGAAGCGAGGGAGCGGGTGGCTGCGCCCCTGACCCGAGACCCTCTCCCGTGGCTGTGGGTCTGGGCACCTTGTGCAGGACCCTGGTCCCTGCCTCCCGCTCCCAGCCCTGCCAGCTCCGAGCTGGCTCCCAGGGCATCCCGCTGCTCGGCCAGAGCCCTGCGACGGGGCCGGCCCCGGGAGGTTCCAGCCGCAGCTTTTCGGCACAGCCTGCGGGTGCCTGGGGGAGGTGATGGCTGAAGCCGTGTGTGGCAGCCAGGAAGAGGTGAGGACGTTTTCCCCAGCACACATGACGAGTGATTTAATGCTGGGTAAATAAYGATGTCTGGGAAAAAATGACCCCGTGGGAGTTGCGTTCATCCTGCGTGGTTGCTGTAAGCAGTGGCTGGGACGGATCCTGTTCCTTTCCCGTGTGCAGTGACCGGGAGGGACGGCGGTGGCCGAGCCCCGGCTGGACRGCACACGGGCAGTGAGGACAGGCTGGGTTCAGCCCCTGGCGGCATCCACCCCGCATGCATCCATCACTGCCCCTTTCCGCCYGGTCGTGGGGCCAGGCGAGGCTGTTGCCCTGTCCCAGCTGTCCCCTGGGATGGGATCTGGCCTTCGCTCATGCTCGGATTTCTCTGGGCCGGGTGCTGCTCCCGGCAAGGCTCTGGTCCCTACGGGGAATCATCTGCATCTGCATCCCTCCTTCCCTCTCCTGCATCCCGACCTCTCTTCCATCGGGCTCACGTCAGGCGCCGAGCCGGGAGGCACAGATGTGCTCGGCCGTGTTTGAGCGTGGCAGGGCTCAGCAGGGTGTCCCTGTGGGATGGGGACGGGCCAGGCTTCCCAGCCGGTGTCCCTGGCCAAGGGGCAGTAGGTACCCGGTGCCTGCGCCCCAGCCACCCCCGTGCCCCGGCTCCCCGCACTCCGCCGGGGCCAGCCTTTGGCAGGACGAGCACAGACTTCCCCGCGCCGGCGCCTGTCAAGTCGAGAGCCCCGGCACTGCGCCGCAGCCCTGCCAGGACCCACCGCAGGTGACACCAGGGGTGCCGGACRGGCAAGCGGAGGGTGCTGGGACTCACCGCAGCTCATGTGCCATGTCGGCCACAGACACGTGGATGTGTCCCCTCTGGCCCATGGGTCCTTTGCGCCGGGGCTGGCGGGGTGGGGGAGCAGGGCTGGAGCTGTGGGGGCCCCTGACACTCGTTGCTCTCCCACGGACACACGCACGCTTCCGAGGCTTCGCTCGCTGCCCCGGGCTCTCCTCCCACGGGAGCCGCGCGGTGGAGCCCGGAGCCCTCCACTGCACCCTCAGGCTCAGTGCGGTGAATCACAAGTTCGGCACGTGACCAACCTCATTTGCAGCTCCCGTTAATTGAAGGCGACGCTGAATGACTYGTTTGTGTCTCCTGTCCGTGGGCCAAGCAGAAACCCTCCTCCTGCTGGGACGGGGAGGCCGGTCTGCGCGGCCGGCGAGGGCAGCACCCACTCCCATCCCCTTGGCACCCACTTCCATCCCAAACTGAGCAGAGGGGCTTCCCCCAGCCCTCGGCCAAGCAGGCACCCCCCACTCCGCTCTGCCTGTCCTCCCCTGCTGCTCGGAGACCCCCCTCTGCCGACACAGCCCCAACCGCGACCGGCAGCGCCGGGGCGGTGGTGGCCGGTGCATGGGCTGCCCRGCGCGGCCAAGGCTGCCGGGGGAGCGGGACCGGGGGCAGGGGTGTGGGGAGGCTCGGCGGCACGCCGCAGGCACCGGTGTTGCCGGGGCCGGCATCCAGATGGTGCTTCCCAAGGGGTCGGGGCAGAGCGCGCTGCACCGGGAGCGGTGCGGGGGGCTGGCGGGTCGGGGGCCTCCAGGCTCCACAGAAGTTGCTTTTTCCATGCCTTTGTGGGCGAGCGCGAGGAGTTTCCTCATCCAGCTGATGCAGGAGGATTGCCAAGGGAGGCGAGAGGCTCCTCGAGCTGCTGCACGTCGCTTAGCGGGTGGGAAAGTCACCCCAAGGACTGCAGCGATCCCCGCCGTGGGGAGGGATCCTGGAGCGGGTGTGCGAGCTGGGGGACCGCGGGTCCCAGAGCTCTGCCGCAGAGCCGGGTGCCGGGCGAGAGCCGCCTCACTGCCCGGAGGCACCGACGTTTCATGTGACCTTATGAAAATGTTATTGGCATCTGGTTTTATTTAAGCTGAGAGATTTGACGCTCTGAAGGCGGCTGGTGGGGGGAGGAGGGGTGTTTGTCCGTGCCGGGGCTGGGTGAGGGCTTCCCCCGGGCAGAGYGGGCAGCGGCCGGTGCCTCCCGGTCCTGCCTTTCCACGGCGCCGGGAGCCGGGACTTTGGCATGGTGGTCCCCACCGGTGCCGGATCTCCCGCCTGGCTCTTCCTTGCATGTCTCCCCAAGGAGGTGCAGGGGGGAGGCAGGGGAGGGAAGGAGCATCCCTGCCCGAGCCCCCCCGAGCCCCCGGCTGGGCTCTGCCGCCAGCGGCCGCGTTGCGCCACGGCCCCGTGGTTGKTGCCGCTGGGGCTGGTGCGCGCCAGGGCTGGCATGGCTCTGCGCGGGGTCCTGGCGACTTTGTGTTTGTGTTTCAAATTTCAAGGGCATGAGCCATTTCCTGGAAAAAATTGACAGATTAAACTAAAAGCAAATAACACGAATGAAGGAGAAGGATTTGATCGGAGCTTCGCTGTGAACTTTAACCGGGCTGTTGGGAGCTGCTCCAGGAACCCTTCGCTGCAGGGGAGCCTCCSCGTGAGGTGCCGATGGGAGACCGGGGCCGGGATCCCGCGGGGATGTGGTGGGCAGGAGGCTGCGGCTCCGACCCCGCTGCCGGCCCGCGGGAAGGGCTGGTGCCGGGCATAACCCCAGCAGCCTCTGTCCCCGATGCTGTGAGCCCCTGGGTGCTTCCACCCATGCTGCAATGTGGCCGCCCCCCTGCCTGGTTTGGGAAGGTTTTTCCCRTTGCCGCTGCAATATTGATTAGTAGGAGCCCGGCCCCAGCATAAACTCGGGCAGGGAGCCCTGGCCGCTTTCCTCTTACAGCCCAGGCGGGTTGGGAGGCAAAACGCTGCTTGGATGGTGCCTGATGTGGCTCCGAGCGCAGGTGGGATCCTGGCTCTCTGAGGCGTCCCCCCTCCGCAGAGCGTTAACTGGCCCCAAACCGGAGGAACCGGCAGCTTTTTAAAAATAAAGCCGCGCCGAGAGCTCGGGTCTCATGACGCTCCCTCCAGCTGCCAACATCTGGGATCGCAGCTTGGCCGCGCTCCTGGCGCAGGCGAGGATGCCAAGTGCCGCCTTTTGGGATTGGCCCCGCGGGAGATTAACTTTCTTATTCCAGGAATTTCTTCTTTCATGTCTTTGCGGGGGCTGTGCCCCGTGGCAGAGACACGGCTCCGCTCCTGGCCGCGGCGCCCGGTGCTGCCCTGGGCCTGGCGGGTGCTCAGCACCTTCCCGGTGCAGCCCCGGTGCCCCCGTTCCTGCTGCGGCTCCTCAGAGGCAGCTTTTTGGGGRCACCGGGGTCTTCCTGGGGCTCCCTGGCTGTGTGTCCCGGGGTCACTTTCCAGCCCCGTGGGTCTGGTGCCGTGGCTGAGCACCCAGTGCCTGGTGGCACGTGGCTGGCCAGGRCACAGCCAGACCCTCGTGCCGTGCAACACGCTGGAGCAACTGCCCGGCACTCTCGCAGTGTGCGTTTGCTACCCTACGATAACAGACACGTGGCAACAAGCCCGTGAATCGTGGCTAATGAGTTGTAAAAACTCCCAGGAGCCTTTCCCAGTGCTTCAGGGACAGCTCAGCCCAGTGCGGTGGCAGGGGCAGGAGGGGACCCGGGGCTGGGGGTGACGCCTGTGGGGAGCGGGGAGGGCGGTGTGGGGTCCGGCAGCACCGGCTGCACATTGTGCCTGGGGGTGCAAGTTGTTCCGCGGGGGCCGGGGCACCATGGGGKCAGGGCCATCCCCAGGGCTGCCCCGCGGCGCTGAGCCCCCTCCGGTCCGTGTCCTTGCAGAGAAGGAGGAGATCGACCACCCCAACAACAGCTTCAGCCCCTGCAGCATCCACGACCGCAAGTGCCTGCAGAAGCAGCAGGCGAAGCGGGTCAACAACGGCAACAAGATGCGCAACAGCGGGAGCCCCTACCACCGCGAGGAGACGCGGCCCATAGTGAGCACCGCGCGGCACCGCGGTGGGCGGCTGGCACTGGGTGCCGGGGTGGTGCTGGGCTGGGGAGGGCAGGATGGGTGCTGAGCACCCCTGGGCTGTGCTCCAGCACCGGTAGAGCCTGGGGTGAGAGGGGGGGTTGAAGCCGGCATTTATGGGGCAGCCCCAAGGATCGGGGGCCCCGGGGTGCTGGGGCAGGGGCACGCGCCAGCCCCGCTGCCGGCTCAGCCCCCCCTTCCCGCAGGCGCAGGGCTCGTGCCAGAGCGAGCTGCACCGGGCGCTGGAGAGGCTGGCCGCCTCGCAGACCCGCACGCACGAAGACCTGTACGTCATCCCCATCCCCAACTGCGACCGCAACGGCAACTTCCACCCCAAGCAGGTAGGACGGGCTCTCGCCCATCAYGGGGGGCCGGGGGGGCCGCTCGCATGGGGGCATTTTGCAGAGCTGGGAGGGGGGACAGACGGACGGACGGATAGATGGGCTGGTGCCGGGACACGGCAGGGCACCCGCAGCTCCTGGCTTCAGTGGGCATCGCCCTTTGGGTGTTGTGGGGCCCTTTGCAAGAGCCCCGGGGGGGGGCGGGGGGCGGCAAACCCCTGCGAGAGCTCCCGGTCGCCCCAGCCAGGCACCCGTGGGGATGGGGCCGTGCGGGCCAGGCTGGGCACCCCTCACCGGACCCGTCCCCTCAGTGTCACCCGGCGCTGGACGGGCAGCGGGGCAAGTGCTGGTGCGTGGACCGCAAGACGGGGGTGAAGCTGCCGGGCTTCCTGGAGCTGAAGGGGGACTTGGACTGTCACCAGTTGGCGGACAGCATGTGAGCGTGACCGCGGCGGCCCCGTGCCGTGCCGCGGCCAGGACACCCACCGGGGCTGCGTAGGAGAGGAAGAGAGGRGACGTGACCGCCGAGCAGCTCCCCGGTGCCAGGGGACCCCGGCATGCACCCCGGATCGCCGCTGTGCTCTGCGCCACGGGCTGCCCACGGCACGGGCCACAGCACCGCGACCTGCGCCATGACCACTAGCCGCCGCTGCCGAGGGATCCCCGGCACGCGCYGGCGGCACCTCCATCCCGCACGGACGCTTGCTTGGACAGATGCTGCCCTGGGGCTGGTGTCAGGGTGCCCGGGTGGAGCGGGTGGAGAGCACCCACGATGCTGCCGCAGCCGSCGCTGCCCACCCGCCCTGTGGTGCCCCCCAGACTTTCGCCCCGGCCCCTCCGTGCTGCGGCACAGCCAGGGGACCCGGAGCCCGGCGGAGGCTCGGCTGCTGCCCCGRCCCAGCCTGGCCCCGCAGGCAGCCGCGGACACGCCGGCGCCTCGTGGGGTGCCGCGGCAGCACCCCCACCCGCAGTGCCTTGCCGTCCACGCCAGACCTCTGCGTGCGGCAGTGGGAGAAGTGCCTCATCCTGCCCTCCCCGGCGGTGGGAGGCTGCCCAGGCCAGGGCTGGGGGGGCCCTGAGACCCCCCGCCACCCCCTGCCAGGGACCCTCCCTGCCTCCATCTCACCCAAAGCGTGTGCGCGCGTTGGGCATCGCAGCCGCACAGAGCAATAAGAGACCTTCCCCCTCCCCGCTGCAGCCCCCCAGCCCGGGAACCGCCTGCCCCCCAGCCCGGGTGCTGCCTGCCCCCCAGCCCGGGAACCCCCCCCAGCCCGGGTGCTGCCTGCCCCCCAGCCCGGGAACCCCCTGCCCCCCAGCCCAGCCCCGTCCCACTCCCTGTGCAGGGACAGAGCTGGCGGCCGCAGCGTTCTCCTCCCGTCCGTTCTGTCTCCCCCTGCCCCATCCCCAGCCRCCGTCCCCGGGGCGAGGGGGGTCGGGCAGGGGAGCATCCCGGCGGGCGCTGGGTCCGAGGGGAGGGTCGGGGGACGAGGGACACCCAGGAAACACCCCGCAGCAGGAAGGGCTTCTTTTGGTTTTTTTTTTTTTCCTTCCCCGAAGATTTTTAATATTTAAAAAATGTTGTTGGTGGGATCTTAAAAGCGACCGTGTGGCCCCTGAGGCTGAAATCCTCCATCTCCGCGGAACGGGGCACCGCCGGCGATGGTTTCTGTCTTTTCTTCTTCCAACTTGGGCAACATGACAAAACYGGGATGAATTTCTGGAACGTCTCAGTGACGGGATCTGCAGATTTCACCAGCGCAAAGTTCTCGGATGAGAAATTGTCACTATTTTTGTAGCTATATTTTTTTTCTTCGGTTTTTTTTTTTTTTTTAATCTGGGCTGGAAATTTTTCACCTAAATGTCTTTCAGGTGAGAAATGGCTGTGCTGGCTGCCATGGCAAGTGTGCCAAAGACGGAGGGGATTTTGTCGATCCCCGCCCTGACCCACCCCCCGGCTCCATGGCCACAGTGGGAGGTTTTGGTTTTCCGCGTGGATCGGCCCCGTCCACGCAAGCGGGTGCCATGGGAATGGGAATGAAATGTTTCCGTTTTAGTGAAACACCCTTCTGCCTCCCCGGTCCCCGGCAGCTCCCTGGCACGGCATGGCGCGGCATGGCACGGCATGGCACGGCAGCTCCCCAGCACCAGTGGGGACGTCCCCATGTGTTTCGGCAGGGGCGGGTGGGGACGGGGATTGGCAAGTGCTGCTGGCCAGGGCTGGCCGGACGGCGAGGACAGAGCGAGCCGCCGCGGGGGCTGGCACCGGGCTCAGCATTGCAGCTCATCAGCACGGCATCGCCTGGCTTCTCGTCCGTGTGACAGTGTCCCCGTGTCACGTCCCATGTCCCCGGGTGCACGTGTCCCGGCGTGGCCCCAGCACCTTCCACCACGTGTCCTGCAGGGCTGCGCTCCTGCCCCTGCCCCGCTGCAAACCGCCGTCCCCGGCAGGGTCCCGCGGAGCTGTCGAGCCGCCGGCTGCATCCCTGCTCGGTGCCTCGCCGGGCTCCTGCCRGATCCTGGCCTGCCCTCGTGCCCTCCGGATCCCCGGCCTGCCCCAGCGCCCGCCCGGCTGCACGTGGCCAGGATGGTGGTCAGCGAGGACGGGGGTCCCTGCCCCTGCCGGAGCCCCCGGCCCCCCGGTGCCACCGCGCAAAGGATGGGTTTCCCGGGGCGCGGGGAGTTGCTGCTGGGGACCATGGCCGGTCACAGTGGCAGTCCCACGCGGCCGCGCCGGCAGCACCGCAGCGGGGTGCAGGGTGCAGCGGAGCCCCAGTCCGCCGGGCTCGGCTGCCCGGACCCTCCCCGCACGCAGCCATGGCAGCGCCGGCAGATCCAGCRGAGCCTCTCCTGGTTTTGGGGTGGCCGGTGAGTGGCCGGGCAGGGGCCGGGGATGGTGGCACTCGCCAGGACACGTTCTGTGTCCAGCTCAGAGGCTGCAGCGTTTTATATCGTCTCTCCTGTAGTTTAAGGCTGTATTTACACACGACCATATACCAGCGTAAGGCTCCCCAACCCCAGCGGCGGTTTTCCACGCCGATGTGATTTCTGTCAGTTCCTCCTGGGCCAAGCCCGTCCCCTCGGACTCCCGTGTAGCACCGACCCTCTTTTACAGTAAACTTGAACCTTTGTATTGTCAAAAAGAAAAAAAAGGTAATTACTGTATTTAATTTTCCCTGTTATTTAATGTGTTTCTATCGAGCGCATTTTATCTTTGCATTGCTTTAAAGAAAAGGAGAGGGGGGAAGCAAAGCAAGGGGTCTGCGGGGATCCCACCCGGCTGGGCGCTGCCTTCCCGCAGTGCCAGCGTGTGCTGTGTGGAAACACTCCCCTTCCAAAGAGGCCAAATTAAACCAGAGGCTGCCCACGACCCTCCCGCCGCGGTCTGGAGCCCGGGCAGAGGGCGGAGGAGCGGCACTTCCAGCCCCGACCCCCGGGGAGGTTCAGCCGCTGGGCTGTGCCGCCAGCCGGCCCCGGCACCAGAGCCCCCGCAAACCACGGCCCAGGGACCGCCGGTGGGACCAGCCCCGGCTCCTCGGCCCTGGGAAGTGCCGGTGCCGGCGGTGGGAGCAGAGCACGCCGGAGCTGGCTGGTGCTCCAGGATGAGGGGTTCGAGGTGTGCACCCATAAAAGTCTGGCTGGGGACTGGTTGCTGCAGCTACGGGGGCTGGCGGCCGAGCGGCTGCGGATGGCTCCGGCTCCGAGCCGCCAGCAAAAAATATTTGACTTTTTTTTCTGCCTGCCGCCGGGGACGGGCACTGGGGAGAGCAGCGTGGCTGCACCGGCTGCCGGCGGGGCGAGCGGGGCGGGACCCTCGGTGGCAGCGAGGGACATCGCCCAGGAGCACCTGCAGGTCCCTGCTCCCCAGGACCCCTCCGCTCCCCTCCCCGCGCTCCCGGGGTGCAGCTCGGCRCGGGCTGGGCCCTGGGCTGCTCCTGACACCCACCGGGCAGGGACCCCCGTTGGCCGCCTCCAAAGGCACCTGCCTGCGCTCTGCCAGGGGCCGCGGGCACGGCCGCGGCGCGGGGGTGAGAGGCTGGGGCGGGGGGAGCTGGGGGGGCGGGGGGCTGGATTGCGGCCACTTGGAAGTGGAAAAAATGCCTGAGCTGAGAGCGTCTGGTTTGTAGATCCCGGGACTGGGCTGTGGGAGTGGGGCCAGCGCCTGCCTGTGCTCGGCAGCATCCGCAGCCCGCGGGGCTCGGGGGCCGGCGCTGGGCGTCCCACCGGTGTGGGGTCAGGCTCAGTCGCGCCGTCCCTGCCCAGGCAACCTGGTCCCCCCCCAGCCTGGGGGACACCGCGCTGGGTTTGGGGTTCGGCAGCCCTGAAAACCCAGGCACTCACAAAGCCTCAGGAAGAGCTACACCGAGCGGGGAGGCGGCAGGACGCGAATGATTTCGTGCCACCTCGTCAGTCCCAGCTCAGCCTCTGCTCGGTGCCACCGCGAGGGCAGCAAGGATCGTCACCGCCGGCCCTGCGCAGCGGCACAGAACCGTGGCACAGAGCAGCGGCGGGGGCCAGAGATGATGCCAGGCTAGGACAAGATGCTGGACGAGCTTCAAAGTTCAGGGGAGGACAGGGACAGGCACCGGCTCGCGCCAGGGCGACGTGCTCGTGGCCAGGCAGCGCCGCCGGCCTTGCAGAGCCGCAGCCCACGGCACGTGTGCGTGTGCGTGCCGGTGCCGGTATACACCGAGCATCACCAACTCTGCTCAGTGTTTTGGGAGGGTGTCAGGGGACCGGCAGCTGGGAGATGCCCAGGCGTGGGAATGCCGGTGGCCGCACGCCTCCCGGCTGCCCGGCGCTCCTGGCCACGGCTCGCCTTTCTCACGGCGGTTGCAGCAAACGCGCTCGCCGGGGCAGCTGGGAGGCAGCGTCGGCTGCCGTCATGTCGTGGGAGGACCCCGGGTCTCCGGTGTCGCGGCTCCCCGGGGCTGGAGGTGTCGTCCGGGGCCGGTGCCAGCCCAATGCTCTGGTTACCGGAGCCGCGTGGCCGGTGGTGCTGGGGGTTGTGCAAGCACCCCGGAGGAGCTGGGCCCGGAGGCAGCCATCTGCAGCCAAYGTAGACAGGCGCAGTAATTTGCTGGCGCAGCAGATCGGCGGCCGGACCAGGGGAGACGCCAGCTCTGCCGGCCCCGCGTCGAGGGCTGCCCGGGGCTGGGGCTACCCGGGCTCTCCTTCAGGGCCCCCCTCCGGCTGCGGGGGCACCGGGCTGGGCTCAGGAACCGATTTGGCTGGAGAAACGCGTGYGCGTGCATTTGGCAGAGCCACTGCCGGGCTGCCGGGAACGCGGGGGCTGGTGCCGCAGGGTCCGGGGGTCACTTGCCCCTTCCCGTGACGCTTGCAGAGTGGGGGCACCCGCCTCCCCCCGGCTCCCCCGCGTGCCGCTGCTCCTCCCTGTCGGCCCAGGGAGGGCTGTGGCCCTTTCCCTCTTCTGGAGGTCACCGGGAAGCCGGTGACAGGAGGAAACCGAACCCTCCCGCGCCCTCCCTGTGTCCGGAAGCGCTGTCGGCCGGGACCCCCGGGCAGGGCTGCGCCGGGCAGCGGTGGCAGGACCCCGTTGCGCTGGGATGGGGGAGGCGGACGGTGATGCCGACCCCCCGCAGCGTCCGGTGGCGGGGCTGTGTCCCGGGTGAGCCGGTCCACGTCTCATCAGGGAGYGAAGCTCTGGACACTCTCCACCTGCAACAGCCGGCGGCTTCCCAACCTCTGTGCCGRGCGAGGACGTTTCGGCGCAGAAACCCCCGTGGCCACCCCGCTGCCACCCGCCCCGCTGCCACCGGGGCTTTGTGTGTCACCCACACAAGTGCACGCGTGTCCRTGCACCCACACGCATGGTGGGTGGTCACCGGTGCGACCTGTGTCCCCGTCACCAGGGACAGCCTGGCGCACGCCGCAGCGTCGGTGGCTTTTGGGGGGACACGGGGCATCACCCGTTGGCGGCAGAGGCTGCTGGGAACAAACGCGCGAGCCCGGCCAGGACAGGGGCTGGGTGTGTTACAAAATGGCTGGAACCGGACCCAGGAACCAAAACCAAGAGCCGCGCTTCCAGGAAGCCTGGGACAAACTTTGGAAGCCACGAGGAGCTCAGAGAATTGTTTGTTTTTTCCTCAATCCAGGTGGTTTTGGCTGAACTGTCCCYGCGGTGTCTGGGCCTGGGCTGTGCTGCGCTGGAAAAGGGCTTTCARTGAACTAAAAATTCCACGTGCGGAGGACGGCGCTTGGTGATGGGCCCGCTCCCCRTCCCAAAGCGGTCCCAAAGCCGGAAAAGCAGCCATCGCCCCGCTCCCCAGATGAACCCTCCCGGTTGTGGCTGGAGTTCCGCAGAAGGGAGCTGGATGTGACGATGCAGGGGAGCAGCGTGCAGGGCCCCGGGCTCGGGGGCGGCAGCACGATCCCCCCAAGGCACCGTTTGGAGCCAAAGCYTCTGAATGTTCATATTCCCCTTGTGCTTATCGCGGCTGTCCCGGATCAGCAGCGCGATAACCACGACGGAGTGCAGCAGCGCTGGGTCGGGGGCTGCACAGCCCGCGGGGTCCTGCGGCCGGGGCAGCCCCAATGAGGGTTGGTTAATGAAAACAGCTCTGCACGCCCCGGTGGCTCTGCCCTTATTTACGGCTCCCAGCAGACGGGCAGGAGCAACCAGGGTGCAGGCAGGAGCAGGCAGGGTGTAGGCAGGAGCAGGCAGGTGCAGGCAGGAGCAGGCAGGTGCAGGCAGGGCGCAGGCAGGAGCAGGCAGG